>QJOA01000666.1:20851-35134 GCA_004155915.1 Monosporascus sp. CRB-9-2 | reverse complement strand
CCCACGGGTCAAAAACGTAAGCTCCCCGTATATTCCGTGCTATAGAAATATTATCAAAAACGATTACAGAGTTTAAGAAGCCGCGTTTAACGTTAAACGATTAACCTACTTTATAAGTTTACTTAATAACCGGCCGGTAAGTTACGGAAATTTAAGGAAAGTAATTACCCGAAGTACGCGCCACTTTGATCGGAAAGGTTTCGATACGAAAGAATACAATATAATCCCCAAGTCGCAAGGCCGGGTACATAGGCGTAACCTGCCGCCACCGCCGCAAGGCCATAAAGAACTAAGTACATACCCGTTAAGAAAGTTATTTCGTAAAGCCGAAAAGGTTCACTTGCAAAATTACAAAAAGATGCAGTCCTAGAAAGCGGTTAATCAGTTTTCCGCTAAAGGAAAACAGGTCCTAAGGTGCATATATGTTTACAAGTTTAACAAGCATAGCTGGTTGCAAAAATGCAAGGCACGTCTCATTATACGGGGCGATCAACAGCTTAAAAACGCTTATGGCAATATATACGCATCCACTTTAGCTGGAAGGTCGTTTCGAACCCTAATCGCTATTATAACTAGGTTCGACCTAAAGCTTAAACAATATAACGCTATAAACGCCTTCGTTAACGCAAATTTACCCTATCAAGTATTTATAAAGATGCCCTTAAGATACGCATAACGTGGCAAAATTCTTCTAATCAGGAAGGCATTATATAGATTAAGGGAATCACCCCTGCTATGGCAGAAAGACTTTACTGGAACATTCAAAGAATTAGAACTTAACCCCGTTCCTTACGAACTTTGCTGTTTTACTCGTTAAGGGGTACTTCTTTTCTTTTTCGTAAACGATATTGTTACGGCATATCGTAAGGAAGACCAGAGCCTCGTCGATCAGTTGATATAATAAGTACAGGAACGGTATACCCTTATAAGGGGTAAGGACTTATAATGGTTCCTCGGCATTAAAGTAATTAAAGATAAACCGAACAGAAAGATCTGGCTATCCCAATCCAACTTTATAAACAAGCTGGCTAACCTAATCCCCAAAAAAGTCTGAATAACCTCCCAAAGACACCCATAACAGGAATCGAGTTACTGCCGAATCCTGACCTAGCCCATTCAGGCTCTGTCAACAGGTACCAGAAAAAAATTGGTTCCATCCTATACGTTGCAGTCAATACGCGACCCGATATATCATTTGCAGTATCCAAACTCGCACGATTTAACCTGAACCCTAGCAACGTACATCACAAAGTAGCAGATTAAGTCATATTGTACCTGATCGGTACCAAAACGCTAACGTTGCAGTTTGGGGGTAAGGATTCGCTAAATACCTAAAGCGACGCCTCTTTTGCGGATAACACGATCGATCGAAAAAGCTTCCAAGCTTACGTTATGAAGCTATTTAAAGGAGTAATAAAATAACGGGCGAACAAGCAAGATATAGTAACTACTTCTATAACCGAAACGAAATTGCTATCCTTTGCGCAGGCTACAAAAAAGGCCTTGTTTAGCTCTCGACTAACCAAAAAACTGGGAGTCGGCCTGGATGCAGGACCTCTAAATATATAATGCGACAATCAGTAAACAATACGGCTTGTTAACGCCGACGTCGCCCTTTTACAGACAAAGTTACGGCATGTGGATATACATAACCACTAGCTTCGAAAAGTCGCACAGAGGGATATAATCAAAATGGATTATACGCCTACGGACGACATGCTAGCTGATAAATTAATAAAGGCTCTATCACGCAAACCTTTCAGGCGCTTTAGAAAGCAGTTAAGGTTAATGGATATTACGGAAGCCCTTAATCGGCGGAGGAGCAACCTGAAAGTAATTTCAGAAAAGGAATTGGCTGATCAAGAGGACTTAATCGCCGGAAAAAAAGTGGAATAAATAACTGCGACTCTAGGAAGTAATAAAGTGTAAAAGTTAACGCCGTAACTGCGTCAAGGCGTTAAGGAGGTATGTCAGCTAGCAGGGAGTACGCTAGCACTCTATATACGGAAAGGCTCCCCCTAAACGGACCATGTACATTACGTAACTAGATTACATTAAAGTACGGTATGCGCTCTAGAGCACCTGCAACTAGTCAAGCAATACAACACATAACTGGTATCTCCTATATCTAACAGAGTTCGATATGTCGATTATCAAGAAGTTTTGCGCAGTTAAAGGCATTAAACTGGTAATTTCCAGCTTCTATAACCAATATCAAAACGGAATTACGGAAAAAGGTATCCAGTTCCTGCAGGACGAAGCTTGTACGATTTCAGCCTAGATAAAGATCCCGATATACTTTTAGGACTTAGTGATGGAAGTTATAACGCATATAGTTAACAAAACTAGACAGTTTACAGTGAAAAATATAATACCAATTAAGTGCTTTAAAAACGCATTCGAACCTGATAAGTTATACAAGCCTGATAACAGTTATCTTCGAATTTTGGGTAGCAGGTATATAGTTCTGATTAATAAGAACTACAGAATTAGATTAAAGAAGTTAACAGCCCGTAAAACAAAAAGTATGTTATTAGGTTATTAAGGAACGTATAATTACAAGGTATAGTTGCTAAAGGGCGGTAGGTTATTTATAATACCATATGTTACAGTTTATAAAAACCTGGAAGAGCCAGGGAAGCCTTCCGACCCTAAAGATATTATTCGATCATTTCCATAACCCGTACAGAAGCGTTTAAGACACCGTTAAAGATAAAAGGGTATCGGAGTGAAAAATAAGGATGATAACGTCATTTCGGAGGATGATACGGACCAGGAAACTAAGCAAGTTAAGCGTAAAAAAGGACGCCCGAAAAAGATAATTTTTAAGCTATATACCCTAAAGGCTTTAGATAAAGCCCTTAAGTTAATGCACGAACTAAAGCTAGCTTTAACCCAAGAGGGCAAAAAAGGCGATAAGGGCTTACATACCTTCCATTTCGTTCCAGACGTCGACGATGACGACTTTTTTGAAAGCTACGGAGATGCCGATCAGGCTATCCGGAACATTTACAAGTACTAACAGATGGCCAATATGCTGAAGAATAAGTATAATAACATTTTTAAGTTTAAAAACTTAAAAGATATTAACCTGGGCAAGTTATCCACCACCTATAAGCTATTTGCAGTAATAAACGACGGCCCGTCCCTAAAGGAAGTTATAAAAGGCCTAGAACGAGAGATATGGCTTAAAGCAATTTTTATAAAGATTAAAGAAAACCTTTCGCGTAAAATTTTTAAGTTTACGCCCTTTAGTAAGGAAGTTTATGGATATCTTATTAATGTTAAATAGGTATTAAAAAAGAAATATACATTTATAGGAAAGCTAAATAAATATAAAGTACGTATTTAAGCGAAAGGATTTATTTAACGAAAAGGAATTAATTATAATAAAACCGCAGCAAGCATAATAAAAGCTGTACACTGGAAAATCCTAATGACCCTGGCTGCCTATTTAGGCTGGTATATACTTCAGATCGATTTTATCGTTACGTACTTAAATGGTAAACTAAAAAAAAACATTTACATAAAGTAATTCCTTATATTAAAGGAGTATTTCAATACGTACCTAGAAAATAAAAAAACGTACCGTTTCTTTTTTGAGAAGGTTATCAAGTTAATAAATCCTTTATACGGCCTAAAGCAGGCCAGAGCTGCTTGGTAAGAAAAAGTCAGAAAGATACTTGCGAAGCTAGGCTTTTACCTATTGATTTCGGATAATACGATCTATTACAACCTTAAGACAAGGTGTGTTATCGCTTTATACGTTAATAACTTTCTGCTTTTTGGAGCTAACAAACAGCAACTTTAGGACGTTACCAAGAAGATCGCTAAGGACGTTCTTATCAAGGACCTGGGAGACGCAGATTGGTACCTAGGTATACGAATTATCCGTTCCTTACCGACTAGCGACGTTAGGCTAAATTAATAATAATATATTAAGAAATTACTAAAGTTAATTAGGCTAGATAAAATGCGAAAAGAACTTATACCATTCGTTAAGGATTACTTAAAGTACGTTATTAAATACGAAGGTAAGGTTAGCAAGGAAGACATATTCGAATATGCGAACCTGGTAAGAAAATTCAACTTTTTAAGTTGTATTAATAGACCGGATATAACGTTTGCAACCTTAACTTGGGCTAGGTTCATAGGCAACCTATTACCTAGATACCAGAAATATATCAAGAGACTGCCACGTTACCTAAACGGTACGGCAAACCTATTTTTTCGGTATAGAAAGCTAGAACGAAACCACCCGTATCAGAAGTATAACAACCTAGGGTTATTCGGAATAGTGGATATAAGCTTTACGGATAATCAAAAATCAACAAAGTCCATTATAGGATACGTATTCTTTATGGCTAAAGCGCCTATATCTTGGATTTTAAAGCTACAGGGCGTTATTACAAAATACACCACAGAAATAAAGTATATAGGTACAGGGACAGCTGCAACAGAAGCAGCAGGGATCAAAAACTTTTTAATAAAGCTAAGGCTTATGCCTAAAGATCCTATTCCCATCCTAAAAAACAATACAGAAGCACTTAAATAGGTGAAGGAAACTGTTATGACCCAGGGATTTGGCCCATTACCAAACGGTCGGAGGATGTGTGGACATTTCCGATAAAGGGTTTTGGCTTACGTGACCGGCTCGATGGGTTTAGTGGAGAAAAAGGGGTTTGGCGCTTCGAGCCAGTCGAGCAAGGGAAGTTGTCAAACGGTAAAAGTACGGATATTAGCTCCAAAGGCCAATTTGGCTATTTGACACACCCCTCCAGCTTTGCGAGCCTCTCGGAGAGCTGGACCGACACAATTGGATTTCAGAACTTACTCTACCTCTCTCCAACTTTATGCGTCACGCCTCTCGCTCGAACACAAGCCCTTCTAGGTGCTACCAAGCTAACCGCCAAGACGCTACTTTTACCATTTGGCATCCCTCATGCGACGGAATTGCGGTTCTACCGCTGCGCTAACCGGGCCCATAACTGTCAAACGGCAAAAGTACGGATATTAACTCCAAAGGCCAATTTGGCTATTTAACAGAAGTGACTCGACGGGCTCGACGGGCTCGACGAGACTTAACCACTGTAAATGGATCGAGCTAGTTCGAATACATCGAGCCAAGACAAATATATATACGCTCATTATTTCCATAGCTTAGATAGCACCAGCTTGTAATAACAATTGGTTACCCAAATCACTTACGGTTATCTGCTATTACCAGACGTAACTATCCCCTTATTGCTTAAATTCCCACGATACCATTGCCAACATAAACCGTACGATTAGGTTTAATAATTGGTTAAGCCCATAACCGTTACAGAAACACAGATATTACGAAAAAAGCGTTACATTAAAATTGAATATCATTACGTACAACAGAAAATCTAGGCAGGAAACATTAACTTTTAATACGTAAAAAGCAAAGATAACCCTACAAACGGGCTTACGAAACCACTTAACAAAATAAACTTTGAACGATTCGTACGGGATCTGGGACTTGAGAAAATACGAGACTAGGGTTTAATCTTTACACAAATTAGTTATTTTTAAATTTGATTTTAAACTTTTCGGACTTTCCAGCCGCGGTCACCTGACGCAAGAGGGCGTGTCGGCAATTAGTGCTTTCAGGTGCTACCGGCTGGTAGGCTTTATTCAAGCTAGGCAGCAAAATACTGCCTGGAACAACCTTTATCCATTAATAATCCTTTATCACCCAATCGTGTATATAAAGGCGATTGCCTACGGACTAAATTTATCCTTTCTTAAAACTTAAAGAATCAACATAAAGCAATTACGTTAGATTCCTGCATTCGATTACTGTAACTGCTAACAAAACAAACTTATTTAAGTATTTGTATAAGGTGGTTATAACTATATGTTAAAAACTCGTTAGGACGTTAATAAATCCGAAAAGTATTACTTTATATTTATAATATCCGTATATCGTTTTAAAAGCGGTTTTCCAAATCTTTTTTTTTTTTGGCTATTTGTATAAAGTAATATCTTTTTTTAAAATTAAATGTCGTAAATTATTTGGTTTGGCTGGTATTCTTTTTTATGGTATTTATAAAAGTTAGGGGGTACCTGTTTTTAATAATAATATCGTTTAGCTGTCGGTAGTCGTATATATATTTATATACTAGGTTTTTATTTTTGTTAAGCCTTTATTTGCCATTTTTTTATTTTAAGTACCATGATTATAAGATAGCTAGCAGGAAATTCGAAAGGTTAGATATATCCTTTTTTAAGGTTTTGTTAAAGACTTTTCCAAAGAGCTTTTGCTTTTTCGGAGTTTAGGTAATAAATTTGGTAAAGTTTCGAATAATGTCCTTTTTTAATAGGAATTTTATGATTCCATTAATTATGGTTAAGCAATTTTGTGCGGGTTCGTTTATTAAATAATTTTTTGAACCGTCGATATTCAAGAAGTATTGTCGTATTATGACTAATTAAGCTTGGCTTATTAATAAACGGTCGGAAGTTAAGAAGATTATTTTCGATATATAAAACTTTTAATTACGTAACATAAATCCGAATAGATTTCCGGATTTAAAGGGATTTATGTATTTAGAAAATATAAATCCGAAAGGATTTCCGGATTTATAACGATTTAATTTATTTATATAATATAAATCCGAAAAAATAAACGGATTTAAACGGATCTTAATTAAAATATATACTTTGTTATTTTCATAACTTAAATAATACTAACTTGTAATAATAATTAGTTACCTAAATTAATTATAATTATCTATTATTACCAAACGTAATTATCCTTTTATTGTTTAAATTTTTACGATATTATTGTTAATATAAACCGTACGATTAGGTTTAATAATTAGTTAAGTTTATAACCGTTATACGTTATAAGCTTTTATTTAATAATACCGTTAAACTTTAAATAATCCTTAATATTATTACCATATCGACCAGTACCTCGAATAACGTTACTTAATAACTTTAGGTAAAAAGTTACCCGATTTAAAAATAAGGTTAAATAACTTAAAAATTAACCTAAGGCCGAAGTACTAATTATAGCAACTGCCAAGATTAAAGTTAAAAAGCCCGAACCTTACGATAAAAAAGCGAACGTTTAAATATTCCTTACCTAAACTAAGACGTATTTCCGGTTTTCAAAATTAAAAAACTTATTAAATTAAATCCTTATTGTAGTAGCCTGCCTTATTAAAGACGCCGTAGACTGGTTTAAACCTATTATACGAAATTACTTAAAAGTTAAAAAGTTCGATAAAAAAAAGGTTACTAAAAAAATCTTTAAATATTATGTCAATTTCGAAAACAAATTCCGAAATAACTTTGTTAATCCGGACGAAAAACGAAACGTAACCTAAA
Source organism: Monosporascus sp. CRB-9-2 (assembly GCA_004155915.1). Classification (NCBI taxonomy): domain Eukaryota; kingdom Fungi; phylum Ascomycota; class Sordariomycetes; order Xylariales; genus Monosporascus; species Monosporascus sp. CRB-9-2. The sequence goes on along the minus strand of QJOA01000666.1, from coordinate 27,775 downwards.
AACTCCTTTAATTACGATAAAAGTAACCAGCGTTTAAATATACCGTAACGTATGGCGAAATATGTTACAATTCGGAATACCGTTATTATTTTAATTAATCTTTTTAATTTTATATGTTCTTATATATAAAAAAGGTATAAAAAAACGAAGGTTTAGCTGCTTAAATATAAATAATGAAATTAATGCGCCCACCTTCCCGTTACTTTAATAACCCCTTTACTAACAATTTTTTTAACCACTATACATATCTTAATACGCCTTTATAACTAAAAGGATTTCCACTACCGTTAAGGCTATTCAGACCTCGCCGGCGCCCTTAAGCCTTTAGGCTTCCGTCTTAGTGCCCTTATTTATTAATAGCCAGTCTGGTATTTCTTGGAAGGCTGGTTATATAAGTCTTCCAAGCCGTCAGGGATAAAGTAAGCTTCGTTATAATGGACTTAACTTTTCCGCTTTTTATCGTGAAATTCGTCTAACTCGTCGTCCTTCCGCTTCGAGCAATCCTTCGCTTTGTAACCATACTTGCCGCAGTTAAAGCAAAGCGGCTCGCCCTTTTTGTTCCATAAAGGCCTGCTATCTCGATCGTATTTGGCGTTATAACTTTATCCGTCCGATTTTTTGCCCTTAGCTTTTTTGCCTTCTTTGCCTCGAAACTTTGCTATAAAATCGTTATAAACCTGGTTAACCATAATGGTTAGGTATTAACGGAAGGTTCCTTTTATTCGTAATTTTTAGCCGGCAACGCCCTTATGTTCCTTGTCCCGAATAGTATTAAAAAAGAACGTTACCTGCTAACCAGCGTTAACAGGCATCTCGAGCTCGTTACAGCAGCGTACCAGACGTTTGAATTCGACAACATAGTCAAACGCTAGCTTCCTGGCGTCCTATCGAAGGAACTGGAGCTAACTAAAGATGTTTATCTGTTGATCGATATCTTTGGCTCCGTACGAGCGCTCCAAGGTCTTGAACATCTTTATGCCCTTCGCGAAACCGGCGACGACTGCCATGGGGCCTTCCTTAACGTTCGCGATAACGGCAGCGGCCAATTTGGCTTCGTCAATACGGGTAAGCTTCGCCGAATTACCGTCATGATAACCGATCGCCATCAGGGCGACCCAAAAGGCCGTCTTTCACATCTCCCAGTTATTACTGCCGCGCAAGCGATTTTTTTCGCTAAGCTTGAAGTTAAAGTACTTTTAATCGAGGTACGTATCCTTTTTCTTCTCGGCGGTTTCGCTCGACAGCTTCGCGAACGCCTTCATTAATTGTTCTAGGCCAAGGCTTTCGGCCTAACCGGTCGTATTCTTCTTAGCCATCGTGGCTATCTCGTTAACGTTGCTACCGAATAGCAGACTTCCTCGTTGCTAACCGTCGTGGTCAAACTTCCTCGTTGCCGTTTTTCGGCAGTCCTTTCGGACGTTAATCGCGCCGACGAGCCCTCAGCTTAGTATTCGACGTAATCTACTGCGTTCTGCAAACGCTTTTTTTTAAAGCGATTCGAGGGTACCCGTAACGCCTTCTTTTTTAAAGCCGGAACTACCAGTTATCGTTGCTGTTATACGCCCTTTTGCGCCGAGCCTAATTTTTCTTACCTTTCTTTCCTACGCTCGCTACGCCGACGACCCCTCCTCGAACGGTACTTCAAATTGTTTATAAAATAGATAGATTAAGTATTAATTAACGGGAAAAGAGTTAAAGAGACGGGCCAAAAGATGTTACTATGCGGGGATACGCGTTGCAATTCGGGGTACCGTTATTGTTCTGATTGATCTTTTTAATTCTGTATGTTCTTATATATGGGAAAGGTGTGGGAGAGCGAAGGTTTAGCTGCTTAGATACAAATAGTGGAGCTGACGCGCCCACCCTACCGTTGCTCTAGTAACCCCCCCACCAACAATTCCTTTAGCCACCATACATACCTAACATAACGTTTAAAAGCCTAGCCGCTAAGGCCGGATACGGAAACGATAAAAACGATATTATGGTCGATATGTTTTATAAAGGACTTAAAAAAGACGTTAAGAACGAACAAATTAAGGAAAACCGGACCATAAGCCTTAATAAGTATATTGCCGAAGCCATAAAAATCGATAACTGATAGTTTAAAAGACGATAAAAAAAAAGGGATATTTTATTCCGAAATTAAGGTACTTTAAAGCTAACTAAGGAAGGAAATGCGACTTACCTTTAACTTTTTACGGAACATATTTAGGACTTATACAGTTGGGAACTATTTAATTTAAAAAAGGCTTAGTTACTTATTATAACTGCGGAAAATAAAAACATATTGTACGATAATATAAAAGCTAGAAACAGCCGTAATAATGGACTTCAGCTTCCGAAGGCTAGTACCGGAAGGAAACTAGCGATAAGAAGACGATTAATATAATTCGCGTTCGAAATAATTATAGCCCTTTACCAGAGATACGATAAGGACTGAAAGAAGCTAAAAAGCTGTTTTAAGTAATAGTTAAGAAAGTTATTTTTATTAAATTAACTTTTATAAAATGGCTTTAAAATTATAAAGGATAAAAAGAACTTAAAAAATATAGTTTACTTTCCCAGTTATAACGACGACAGAAAAGAAACGATTAGGCAGTATTTAACGTTTGAATCAAAAAATACCAAGGATGGAACGAAGATTTATACCTAGGAAAGCCCGGTCGGCACGGAAAGCTTTTGTCAGACCTTATTAAGGTTTAGGTCTGTTAATTACATCGTGGCTTAGCTAACGTTGCTATTATTAAGATGCGTTATTCGAAGGCCCGGTCTCGATATCTTTTAAATATAGTTGTTTTCTATATATATAAGGAAGTTTTATAACCTTTTTTTTTAAACAGGACTTTTTAAAAAGTCAGCTAGATAATATTTTATTTATTTACCCATATATACTTTAGTATATGATGTTAATTTTTTATAATTATAAGCCCGGTCCGCATTTTCTTTTAATTATATTTTGATATACTTTTTTTATACGTTGCATACGTCGTTTTTAAGGCTATTAAAACCTTGCCGTTGTTCCCGCAATAACTTTATGATTTATTGCCGCTTTTTATAAAGGATTCCTAACTATCACTTTTGTTACCTTAGCCCATTTATTTTTCCCGTATTACGACTAAAGCTATGGTTCCTTTTTTGTTTACAGACCTTAACAAGTTCTCGTTAGGGCGCCTTAAAGCGTTTCTTTTTAAAAAAGGAACCTTTAAGGAATATAATATTTTCGAATTTTATATCAGTTCCAAAACGGGCTTCCTATAGCAATATATTAACTTTAACGCGGTTGAGTTATTACCGCTATTAAAAAAACCTGTTTTTTTTTAACTTTAAGGTTTTTAATTTAACCATTTTTAACGAACTTAACGTAAAACCAAACGTAAATAAAAAATTTTAAAAGGTAATAAAGATTTATAATCGAAAATAAAACTTTTTCGTTATTTAGGAAAAGGCGTTTACCGAAGTTAGTACGTTCTTAAATTAATCCGTTTATTTTAATTATTATTAAATATATTAGAAAAAGGTTATACTTCAAAATACGTTACTAACCTTAAAAAATAAATTTAAGCCTGATAATAACGTTTAGATTTATAAGGTTAACGTTTAATATAAAAAAGCGTTAAAAATAAGCAGTATTTAAATGGACGTATAACTTTTTAAGTACTAAAAAGCGTATATTAAAGCCGAAAAGCTTTAAATCCCAGCTATCGCCGGTTTTTACGGCCACCTTAATTTCCTAAAGGCTATAAGCGCTTTTTTACCCGCCTTTGCTATTACCTAAACCGTTATTATTAAGATAATCATATTTAACGGCAAAAACGTTACCGAGCTGCCGATAATGCAAAAGTTTATAAAATATTTCCGAAATTACATAAGGTTACGGAAGGCTTAGTGTGTCGCCGCCGAATAGATGTTACGAAAAGCGTTCGATATTATTCTTAACGGAAAAATTCCTAATTAAACAGGATTTTTTTTAGAACGCCCCGGATATTAACAGCAACCGGAATAACAACCGTTACGACCATTTTAACCAATAGTATCTTTGCGGTATTATCTATATCTTTAAGAAATGCTTTTATATTTACCTAAAGGTCAGGCTTAATAGCTGAATAAAGGATTTTAAAATCAAAAAACAAATAAATAAATGTATCGCGAATAATATCGAAGGTTTAAAAAAAGTTATTAAGTACGCGAAGAAAAACTTAAAGCTATCGACTCCTTAGTTAGCCTCTGCACTTTTTGTTATAAAACTTCTTTTACCCTTTATAAAGCCCTAGGCTAATAACGTTATTACCGGATATAGTCTTAAAAGGTTTATGCTATTAGATACGTATTTAAACTTTTATATCGGCAACCGGAAAACTAACTTTATTAATTTATACCCTCCTACAATAAACGAAAAGCTTTTAGTTAAGGGAAAGTACTTAAATATCCTGGGTAAGGGAACGCGAAGGATCGCGTTTATTACCTTAAACGACAAGATTACCTTATTTTTCCTAAAAAATTATTTATATATCCTTAAGATACATACTAACTTAATCTTATATAGGTTATTTCAGCAGGCCAGTATTTATTGGGATTATAAGACCGACGTCGTATATTATAAGGAATCGAAGACGTTAAGAACGTATATGGCAAAGATTAAATAGATCGAACGTTAGCCCGTTATATATTACGTTAAAGTAATTCCGGAGAATGACGACGATGTTATTATCCTTCCAGCAGCTTTTGCAGTAACCGAAAAGCCCGACGCCATTATCCCGGACGACGTTACTGTCCCGGACGACGCTACTGTCCCGGAGGACGAAAGCGACCCTAAAGATAAGGTCATCCTCGAAAGCGAAAACGAGGACTTCGTAACGGACCTTTTGGTCGAAAAGTTCCTTCCGTCGAAGCTAGCTTAAAAGAAGTTATATGGAAACGACTTTCGTGGTCCTTTGAAGCCTTTAAAAGGAGACGTTACGCTATAGCACCGAAGACTTGCCTACCTAAGCCCTAGAGCTTTAGAAAGAGTGATATTAAATATACCTTAGTTTTTTTAAGCTTGGCATACCTTAGTTTTTCCTGTTAATTGGCACCGTTCCGTTATTATTTCTTGCCACCCTTTTAACAGGTTTTATGCTTTTTATAATAACTTAATAATTACGTTATTAAATAAAGTTAAAACTTATAATTTAGGAATTTTATGGCCCGTTAATTTATATTCCGAAATTAATCTATTTTTTCAATTTTTTTCGATTAAGTTATGTACGAATAAAGTTATAGCGCTAAAAGGGTAAAAACATTTTTACGAAACAATAAGGGCTAACATTCGTAACTAACATACCCTAAAAAACTAAGGTATATATAACAAAACATATACGAATATATACACGAATATTTTAATAACGTTACGTTTCCTGATAATAAAAATAATATATTCCATTGCGCAATATCTGGGTTAATTAATTATTATATAAATCATTATATATTAATACATATTTCAAGTGCAAAGTTAGATTTTCGGTTAAGGGTAAAATATGTTACTGTAGCTTAATTTTTCTTTAAAAAGTTGGATCTTTAATCATATATATCGGGCCGTTAGGGAGTTAACAGGCCGTTAACAGCTGTATTAAAAAACTAAGGTATGCCAAGCTTAGAAAAACTAAGGTATGTTTAATATCACTCTTTAAAAAAGGTGGTGCAAGCAGTTACTGGAACGAAAATTCAGCTGCCGTCGAAGATCGACTGTCAGAACTATGCCATTACGAAGGTCCGAAAAAAGGTTTTACGAAGACCATAAATTAAGGAATGTAAGCCTTTTGTTACGATATGTACTAACCTTTTCGAATTTAGCAGCGCCTTTAACGGACGTACGAAAGCATTAATTATTACCTGTTCTATTATCGGAGCTAGGATCAGCTATACCATAAAATGCAAAAAGCACGCGTTTGCAGCCTTAATAAACGTAATAGTTTTCTTTAAAAGATAGTAACATATTAAGGTTAAAACGATCGTATCAGACGGAAAGATTTCCTTTAGACAGAGGTTCCGCAAATAGCTTCTAGATACAGGGATGTCGTATAAAATTTCGCTACCTTATACCAAGGAGCCTGCAGGCGTTCAAGAACGCGCCGAGGGCGTAATTATCACGAAAGTACGTTGCTTAATAATTAGCAGCAACATCCTTTTTAACTTATAGCCTGAAGCTGTTAAAGCAGCTATATATATTACCAACCGCATATCTATTAAAGCTTTAGGCTAGAAGATACCTATTTAGGTTTTTAACGAATGGATAGCTAAAAAGGACAAGATACCTATCCCCGAGGAAGGTTTAAAGGCGAACGTTATGAACGTTATCCTATTCAGATTAGAGGCTTATGTATTTACGGAAGCAGTTAGTCGGGGAGCAGAACGCCTAAAAAAGATGAACCCTAGGGCGTATATCGGTTATTTCGTCGGATACGTTGCTAGCAACGTATATCGGTTGTGGATTCCTTCGCAACAACGTGTTATTACCGTTCGCGACGTCACCTTCGACGAGACGAAGAAATGTCGGAGCGATTAGCCACGAAAGTCGTTGCTCGAAATCGCAGAACTGAGCGATTAGATCGATAACATCCTTATCCTAACTAAAGCAACGACCTTCCTAGGGACCTTAAAGGCTATGTTTAGCAGTGACCCCTTGGATACAGACGTTACTAGGAGGGTAGATAATACGGCAGTACAAGGTACGGCAGCGCAAAATCTTTTTATCGAAAAAAAAAAGCTTATATACGACATAATCGTAATAGCTACGGATTACCTTGGTTAAAAAGTTAAGGGGGTAGAAACTGATGGAAATTACGATTTAGACGAAAAATCCTTTAATTTAATTATTAGCAATAACCTCGAAAATATCCTCGTTTATCCCTAAGGAAAAATAGGCGATTCGGAATACGTAAATCCTTA
>QJOA01000665.1:0-35161 GCA_004155915.1 Monosporascus sp. CRB-9-2 | reverse complement strand
TTATTCGAAAAAATTATAAAATAAAAAAAGAATAAATAAAATAAATTTATTATAAATACGATTAAAATAAAATTATTAATTTTAAATTAAATAATTAAAAAAAGTTTATTTTTAAATAAATTATTAAAGGTATTAATTTTCGAATTTAATTACCATTTTACGGTAAATTATAATAATAAGCAAATATTTAAGTTATTTAAAAAAAAAAGCTGTAAAAATAATAATTAAATTAAAAGATATTCAAATATATAATTATTAATTAAGGTAAAAATATTTATAAAAAAATATATAAATTAAATAAAAAAAACCGAATAATATAATAATTAACGGTTTTATAAAATTATTTATAAATAACGTATATAAAAGGTTTATAAAGTTTTTGAAAATAAAAAAAATTATTTAATAATTAAAATTTTATTAAAAAAAAACCCGAATATGGAAAAAAATTATAATACGTCGGATAAAACGTAAAATAACGCAAAAGTTCTTAACAGAAAACGATCTAAATCGGCTTCGGAAAAACCTTATTTACTGATGATCCTAACGTAATAAGCGCTAGCGAGGTCTGCGATAGCTTTACTAAGGGGTGTGTCGGATATAGTGGAGTAAGGTCGGAGGGAATCGGACCGTCTGTCGCGCTAGTGGGTGGAGGAAACAGGGGTAACAGCTAATTTGTATAAGGGATTAATTCCCTGAGACCCTGAAGAAGACAGTTAGCTGTTATCATCATCAACATCAATATACGAATGAAGCTGCAACGAGGATACTCATATTTCGTGGTCTCAGGCTGTTTGACAACACCGTTGATGAAAGCAGCCCCGTCGAATTCACACCCCTCTTCTATGCGGCCCACACCGTGCATGCTTCATATATCCTGCCTATCCTCCAGGATTATGGCGCGGATATTGACCTGCCTCTCTCACATCTTGCCGAGCCAGCCATTGCCTATGTAGCCAAAAGATCGCGATTCAAGACAGCATTAGCACTCTTACAAGCGGGTTCAAACCCCTTGTGGAAGGATATACAAGGGAAGAACCTCCTACATATATGCTGTAAGGTTGATGATGCCGGTGCCGACGAGCATGCCCTTTACCGTCTAGTAGAGCAACTCCTTGCCGGCGGCGTAGACGCCACTGAACAAGACCATACGGGCTTTACACCCCTGCACTACGCCGTTAGCAAGCAGCATGGAAATAACTCCTCGTTTATCAAGCTCCTGATCAAAGCAGGGGCGAATTGGGAGGACCGGAATGGCGACCGGGAAACCGCATTTGCGCTCCTCTGCCGAGCAGCATACATATCTCCAGATGCTTTATACATGCTGAATTACTTCCTTCTTTTATGGGCCGTTGACGTCGATCAAGTGGAGGCCACAGGAACCACATGCCTTTACAGTGCGCTCGAAGATACCCTAGGTGGCCACTCCCCTTGTTCGTTATCCGTGGCACTTACGCTGCTGGACCACGGCGTGGACACTGGCGATTTATTTGAAAGGTTCCTACGAAGGGATGGCTCGGGTCTTATCTGCGCCATTCTTACGGTCTTCGGTTCTACTGATCACTATTCTCTAGAGCAGATGAAGAATCTGATCTTTGAGGCCCTCGAATCCGGAAACCAAGGCTTCGAGCGACGTGTCTTGCGCTCTTGCCCTCGAAAGTTTGCAGAAGACTTTTTCCACTGGTATGACGACCATTTCAGGGCCCAGCGCGATACCTTACGAGAATGGAGAGATTCACGGGAGTCCGTCCGGGTTCTCATGGCCGATCTGGCCTTACAATTGTGGGGATAGATGGTCAGGATGGTCAGACATGGAACGAGGATTAGGACAGGACAATGCAGGGAGCGTTTCTTTATCCCGTTTCACTGTGGGATTTTAAGAGACTAGCGCAGACACACGGCGGGCGATACTGGCACGGCTTCGATCCTTTAATAATCTGTATCAACTGCTGCTAGAGCAAGCCCCTGCCGCAGCCGGGTACGCCATTACAAGCACCCAAGGGAATCTCACGGGGGTGACTTTGACGTCATTGGTGTCGTTGGGACTAGTGACCGTTTCACTCAGCGGACCTGCCATTGAACGATCGGGTAGAGGTAACCAGAACGACACGGATGCAGCCCTTAGAACAATGCTCAGGCTCCAACCCCCGCAGATCGACCCAGCGGAAATCCTCCATCGGCAGAGTCCATAGTCCTGATAGACTTACGCAGGAGGATGCAATATGGGACGTCTTTCTTAATACAAAAATGTAACCTGTAACTTGCAATACGGCCTCTAGGCGCCATGAGAATTCCGTAGCCTGGTCCACAAGGACATCCTGGATCCTACTCACACGGTATTATCCGAACAAAAGATGCGCTGCTCAGTCACAGCAGATCAAGTGGAGATGCCTTCCCTTCCAGGACTCATCATGTTACCCAGCGTTACCCATTAATGTGTGTTTATTCGTCGCGCGTCAATGCACATAACGAAGTCACGACACCTGCCTCTCATTCCAAGTTCCGTCGCCCTATCTACCGTATCGATGTGTCAACTAGTTGGCTCTCACACACCACTGTCCACCTACGTCACCGCCTCAGAGTTAGTCCTCCTGGGCTACTAGGGCTTATGGCCAGGCTCAGACCTACCGCACACATAACGTGGGAATCGGCGTACGATTAGCCTTTAGCCTGAGTCAGCAGTAGTTGAGGCTTAAGCTAATGCCTAAGGCTAGGGGCACAGGTTGTACAGCTGCCTGGGCTGTTTACCTGGGGCCCGTAGATAGCCTATGATATAAGGGGAATAGTTGTGAGACGCCGGCATGGCTCCGCATATATTGTGTTTAGACACGCCTAGGACCCCGAAGAAGAAATATGATGGGAACTGTGATGTGTGGTTCCTTGAGTTCTCCAATACGTAGTTCCGGCAACCGCCTCCCCCTATTGCCGTAATAAAGGGCTTTGTCGAATCTAATGTGAGAGTCGAGCAAAGATCATTGTTCTTAGAAGTCCTAACAATAGCGATCTCCTAGTCCTCTCCAGGTTCGAAGTGTTCTCTTGCATAAATTACAGTAACCAGGAAGTTGCATGACGGGAATAGTCCAATAGTTCCAACTAAACGTTTTCTCCTCTTTGCAATATTCACAGTCGCTTCTGACGCGAACCCCCCCTTCGGCAGAAGACGCAAGCAGTCACCCAATCTTCACTCATGGTCCTGGACAAGTATGCAAACATGCGACCGAAAAAGGGAGAGAGACGACGGTAGTAAGTGGGCCACGAAACTTGGGATCAACGAGATGAGGGTGATGAGGATTACAGGATAAGAGAGTGATGAAAGGATACAGAAGGGTGCTGAAAGAATAGGAAAAGTGGCAACAGGCCGTTAAAAGTCGACAGAGAGATCTGCAATATTAACTGAAGTCAGCGATGTCAAGGAACGGGTCAACGAAGCAAGGTGAGGACAAGGTAGAGGAGAAATGGTGAGAGGACGTTGAGAGTTGACAAAGTGAGAACGGTGAAATTTGAGCGAATGTAAGGGTTGGGAAGATAGAGTAAATCAGCTATAGGGGTATAGGGGGCTTGGGCTAATGCTGTGTGCGTAATAGCAGCTTAATTAGTCCACGGGAGATAGAACGATAGGCCAAGTTATTTATACGAGCCCAGGCAGATTTCATAATACCTCTTAACTAGAGGACAGGGAGAAGCAAAGTGGTGATTAATCCTGCCCTAAAAGAGGTATTAGCCAATATACTAGAGTAGAAGTTAGAAGAGATACAAGGCAACCGAACGCTCAACCAGAAGCACCCACACAGGGGTAGTTAACAGCTGTTACTGATAATCGAAGAAACTCAGAGGATCAGACGATTACTATACAGCAAGAGGAAAAATCGACAAAGCCTCGTTTGATTTTGCGTACACGTTGGCCTGGGAAGGAAAGAAAGCCACATTCCTCTCACGTACTCCCGCATTCTTTCTCGGCCTACCTGTATGATACCATTTCATGGTCTTGTTTGTAGAAGGAGAGGACGGATAGGGGTGTTGCGCACAGAGTATAGTACTGAGCGAGGTTATCGTTAGAAGGGGCCGGTCACAGCGGATCCAGCGATCGGATGAATAATATAATAATTCTTTCTCGGGGGTGGTATCCATCGAATTGTGGTCCGGACCGTGGATTAGATAGCTGCAGCTATCTATCCTCTCATTTGACGAATTCACCGGCCGTGGGCAACTACGAGTCAGTGACACTTGGTTTGTTGCTGCGCTGGGGTTTTACATGCGGAGACATCGCAATGCTTTGATTATGCACCATCGGCAACGAGCAGGAGAAATAAGGTGATAAATACCTGCATTATTACATCTAGAGTATGGTGACATCTACCACAGGCTCACCTTTGAACATGGTCGTAGGGAATCTCAAGTTCGCGGCCATGCGGGTGTATGTGCCGTCGGCTGATCGCCGCAGGATCAAGACTCCTGAAGTCGAGGACGGCTTACCATCTTCCAACGCGGCTGTGAGAAAGTTTCTCTCCTCCTTGGCCCGCAGGGCTGCTTTAAGACCGTCTTCGTCAAGTTCTTCATCTATGTCTTGATACTCATCTTCCCAATCCTCTTCATCTTCGCCGTCTCCCTCTTCCGCGCCCTCCATTTCTCCTCCGTCTCCTCCTCCCCCCCCTCCTTCTTCTTCTTTTATATCTATATGTTTCTTTTCTGCTTCGCCTTTTGCATCTTCGGACTTTTTTTCTTCCTCTTCCGATAGAGCCGACAAATCATCAGAATCTCTACCTTTTCCCCCCTCCTCCTCATCCTCCTCCAAGAGAGCCAAAAGATCATCTGAATCCCCCTCGTCTTCCTCTCCTTCCTCTCTCTCTCCCTCCAGCTCTGAGAGCGGTGAGAGTTTCGTAATACTCGTCGAGAAATTCTCCAAAGCTTCGTCCTCTTCCGGTCTGTATTTCAGTATGCCAAGCGGGTCGTCATCTCCGTCACTTTCCTTCGCTATTAAGCCAGCGTCCCTATCCGCTTTGTGTCTGTGCCTGATCATGTCGCTACTCCGGCGGCGGATCGGAGACTGGTAGCCAGGAGCCCAGCGCCCGTGGTACTGAATCTCGACGTCTTTGTCATTGATATAGTGCGCACGCCAGTCGCGTTTAGACCGAATGCCCGACACATTGAACTTGTCGAAGATGTCCTCGGTGGCCTCGAACCACGTGCCGAACTCCGTCTCAGCAAACTCGACCAGCTGCAGACAGTACACCGTCTCGCCCGGGGTCACTCTCGCGTCCGGTTCGCTGTCGACGACGATGTCGAGCAAGGGGAACCCCGGAGCCACGATATGGCACCGGGGACTGTGGCTCTCTGTCGCTAGGTGTGTGCCCCTGCTGCTTTTCTTGTACGCTCGGCGGTAGAGATTGGCGCAGCGGCCAAACTCGCAGGCCTTAGGATGGAACACAGCCTCGGTCAGGCGGCCGCGCAGCTTGACGAATCCCGAGGAGACCATTCCGTATGGATCCACCCCCTTGGGTGTGCACGACGCCTCGATGACGGACGTGCAGGCCTTGCCCCTCTTGGCCACTGGATCGAGCGTCTGGATTGGGCCGACGCGAGAGGCCCAGGAGAAAGTCGGGGCTATGAAGTGCTCTGGCCGGGCGAAGCGGGAGACGGTAGCTCCTCTAGAAGCCCCGAAAACCTGGTCCGCATCCTCCCTGGCCTCCCAGAGCAGGCTAAACACCAGCCCTTCTTCCCACAGGCCGGCGAGGTACAGACCCATCCCACGCGTGCCCATCTGGGTCGCGACGGCGGACAGGGCGGGAAGCGTATCCTTCTGGAAGGTGAGCATCTTTGTCGTGTAGTCCTCCAGCACCGTGCCCCAGACCCGCAATCGATCCTCGAGGGTCTGTACCCCGGGCGCCTGTAGCCAGACCGAGTAGACGGACTTCAAGCTCGGCTCGGAGCCGGCGCGTGTCTCGCAGCGAGACCCGGTCCTGCATTCGTAGAAGACGCCGCCTGGCGTGTAGTGCAGCACTCGGGTCGACATGATCCGCTCCTGGAAGCACCACGCCCTGGTCAGGAGGGGGTACCCGAGCGAGCCATCACGCGAGCCCTGGATGCCTTTGACAAAGGCGTCCTGCTCGAGGAGGACGCGGGCGAAGACGCTCTTGGAAGCGGAAATCCGAACCTCCATGGTCCCCGGCGTAGTGAGCAGCCCCACGGACCCGTCCGACTCACCGGTGGCTGAGATGGTGACGTGGGCCGAGGCATAGATTTCGCCCATCTCCATCGCCTGCTCCTCCCAGTCGGCTGCGTCGTCCTGTACGATGCACAGCGAGCCGATCCACAAATACCGCAGCCCGAGGTCACGCGTGACGAGGATGGCCTCCTGAAACGTCTTGGACAGCTTGTCGCATTCGAGCCCGCGGGTTCTCGCCTCAATCGTCCCCATCGTGGTGGTCAGGAGGTGGGCTTTCCCCCAGCAATGACTGAGCGCAGCGTACGGGCAGGACTCACGTTTGGTAATGTAAAGGAACGGCGCCGCTGAGCCATCGCGGGGCCCTACATCCACGACCCTTTTCGGGAGAGGCGTGCCGCCGCCGCCGCCTGCTTGGCATAGGGGGTGGTTGTCGAGGCAGTCGCCGATCCAGCCCCGGATCGCGATGAGATATGCATCCGATCGGAAATCGGGGCTGACATGGAGGGAGGTGCCGAGTGCGGGATAGTCGTTGTCGAGCTGGCCTGGAAAGGGGGGTTGTCAGGGAAAGGGGGAAGCTAAGAAAGATACGGGTTTTTCGAGATACCCTCAATCGTATAGAGTTCCAAGCCAAAGTCGGGAAGTTTTTGCTTTGCTCTCTGCTCACGGGTGTTGGACATCTGCGTCCAGGTTGCGCTGATGTCGAGCTCCTCGTGCATGAGGCGCACGCGTAGCGGGGCCGAGCCATCCCCGACACCGTCGATGTAGACGAGGACGCCCGGATCTGCCATCATGGCCGCATCGCCGTGGAACTCCCGTATGGCTTCGCCGATGAGATAGCACGACATGCAGGACGGTTTGCCCTGCGCCGCGTCGGGAAATGCCATCCGCACGTGCTTTCCCTCTTTGAGCACCTGGCTTAGACGGACATGTCGGAGGCAGAATTGCTCTGAAGGACGCCCCGGGCGGATGGCGGTGGCAGTGATAGGTATGCATTCGGGATCCAGGTCGTAGCAGACCTGGCAGTTGGCTCGCCTCGAGCCGTACTGTTCCCACGGCCATGTCATTCTGTCATATACTAACCTACCTTGGTAGTCGATGTGACATCTGAGTTGTGAGTTGCGAGTTGACGTGCAGAGATGATTGTGACGTGAAGTTGGCTTGGGGTAGACCTCTTCCTCGGGAATGAAAGGAGCCCAAGATATTTAATGAGGTTAATCGAGCAATGAGCGGCACACGGTCAGCCAGCCACATACAACCACTCCGACTCAAGATGAAAATAGCTCCCATTCGCTGGTCATTCCCAAAGTTCCCGGCAACATACGCTTTAGGAAGACAATGCTACGGCCAGCAAGTGAATGTCTGTGTCGCTGCGCGAACCACTCACACCATCCAATCAGACCTCTTACTCTCGGCACCACCGTTGGGTTGGTGCGTGTATAGATCGCTGGTGGGGACCGTGGTTAATCGGGCCCCTGAAGCTCCTGTTATCTGGGAAGTGATGGCAGGTACGCTGGCTCGCTGACTTCAACAAGCATCAAAACACTATAGAATAAGGCGGAGCAGAAGCATAAACGCGCTAGTGGCCAGGCGATAGAGTTGAGGTATACTGGAAGCATATGAAGTACTGTTTCGGGGAAGGGATTCCAATATTCGAGGAACCAATTTTAGAACCATATCCAAAAAGGCCAGGATTCAAAACCCCTACCCAAAAGAAGTTTTCAAAGGTAACCTCCCAGTTAAAATTTTCACAATTTACGAAAATATAGAAGAGGGTAACAAGGAATTAAGGACCGAGAAATAGACTGGGCGGGTACTGTACAGAGGACTGCTTAGCCAAAGGATAAGCAGAAGAAGCTGAGCAGGGCGGATAAGGGCCGATGTGGGCTGATGCGAGGCTGGCCCGACCTTGAGCCTGCAGGGAAGGGGACCAAAAAGCAGCCAGACGCGCTAAACAAAATCTTACTGGAGTTTCGCCTAATAATGCCGACGGTCCATGAGGATGCCTTTGGAGTCCTCTTTTGCCTACGATCTTTGTACGTCACTAATAACATACGATTGCGCCAGTCTATAGTGCATATAGTGACACTACCCAGGGGAGAAATACTTAATGAAGACAACTCGCGTTTACCTTCCTCTTTAGCTCAGCCAGAATGACATTGATGGATGATACATTAATAAATAGCATGCACATCAGTTGTCTGGCAATCTGCCAATAAATTTCAAGGTGTGGAGTCTCTTATTCAGCAGAGCGTAGTAGCGTGTGTGGCCAGTCGGTCATAAGAGCCTTTCGGGAGATACTGCGCATAAACTCTTGCGTGATACCGGTATGATCCTTATATAATAATGATGTTGCAAGCAAGGGACCACGAGGCTTGTATGTCATCTCCAGGCTGGCTGCCAAACTTACATCGATCATCCAAGCTGATAAGCATAGGCAGCCTCCGGAGTTATAGCCTTACAAGCGGGGACCATGTGTCCAGGATTAAAGTCGAGATGCAGGTTCCGTTACATTATATCAGAACTAAAACAACCCTTGATATGTTAAAATCATATGGATAAATGATATGATTCGACCTGCGGCTATATCTTCTGGTTTCATGTGTAGGCAAAAGCTAAGATTTCTGCAGGCCTTAAAGGCCACCTGACAGTGAAGGTTTGTAACACCTGGAGTCTAATGGACCTTCCTCTTTGTGACATGAAACACTAATTAAAGCCTTCTCATACGGTTATACCGTGCTCTGCTCTGCTGTCATGGCTCCCTTGTAGTGAGGCATATTAATGTGGTTTTTACAAATAGTAGTTAACTACTTCGTACATCTGTCTTCATGACCACTGAGAAATCCGCCTTTGGCCAAAGATGGTAGTGGGGAAGGCTCTAGTGGCACCCCACTTATATACTATACAACGAATTAAGTATCTCCCGGAGGGCATCACGATTGCGATAATGCACCCGCGTCTAGCTAGCTGGCCAATAGGGTCTTATGTTCTCCAATCCACATTATCCGGGTTCGTTCGCTGGCATTGGGCTTTTGGACTTCTTTGCTCTTCGACAGCCTATTATCGATTCTCTCTCCCCGTCACTCCGTCAATCGAAGTCTCCTTCTCATAATGGCAAGTAGCGGCTCCGATGTAGCCGGGACGAAGAGCGTGGTGGTTACGGGAGGCGCTAGCGGTCTCGGCTTGGCTATGACTCGGCACTTCGCATCCCAAGGATACAGGGTGACCATCTTGGATGTGAATGAGGAGTCCGGGCTTGCCGTTGAAACCGAAGTTTCCCAACAGTACCCTCGAGCCATTGTGACATTCAAGAAATGCGATATCTCCTCGTGGCAGAACCAAGCCAGCGCTTTTAAGGAAGCTCATCGGCAGGCCGGCAGGATAGACATCGTCATGGCCAATGCCGGAATATCGGAGCAGGGCAAGTCGAACCTAGCGGCATTGGACGAGGACGAGCCCTCGGAGCCGAGGTTAAAGATTCTCGACGTCAACCTGACGGGGACGATATACAGTGAGTCCTAGGCCGTTTTATTAATGAATATATCGAGTCCAGAGCTCACAGGCTTGCAGCTGTCAAACTCGCCATGCATTACATGCGGAAGAATAAGCCCGACGTCGCGACGGGCTCTCGTGGTTCCATAATATGCACGGCGTCAAACGCGGGCCTATATCCGTTCCCAATCTCGCCGCTCTACGCGGTATCCAAGTTCGGGATCATCGGCCTCGTGCGATCACTGGCGAGACCGCTGGAGTCGGCCGGCATACAGATCAATGCTCTGGCGCCGGCCGTGCTAGGTAGAACCCAACCGCTCTGAAACCTTCGCTGTCATCTCTCGGGACAATGCGGGGGTACTGACATTAGCATAGAAACCGGCATCGCCCCGTCGAAGGATCTCTTCAAGCACATGGTCGTCACGCCCATCTCCACGCTGACCCGCGGAATCGCGCAGTTCATCGAGAACCCGAGCATCACCGGAGAGGTGGCCGAGATCCACGGGGAGAACGTGACTCTCCGTCCGCCTCATGAGTTCGTGGACGAGGACAGCCGGGCCAACGTTGAGATGTTTTGGAAGCTTGGGTATGCTTAACTTCCTAAGTGTTCGGATGGATAGGACGGGGAGCCGAAAACTGGAAAATGCCCGAAGCAGGTGGGTGCGTCAGAAGAGCCCCAATAGATAGGGCTAGCGTAGGATTCAGGGGTCCGCCTATGGCCCAAGTTTGGTTTTGATGCGAAGTAGAATCCCGGCCTGGGGCTCGATTTCTTTTCAAGCACTGCTATATTTTCAATTATTTTCTTGTCTCAGCACTCTGACTTGTGTTTGAACTTACCAGTATAATCATAGCGATCCCGGTCGTACTACCGCCTGTTGCTCTGGCAGTCCATTTGGCAGCCTCAGTTCTGCCCCTTTTGGATTAAAGTGGGACCGCGGCATGACCCATCCCTTCTCCTTCATAGGATCACTTAGTTGCTATCGCGAGCTAGGTATGCTAAGTATTATTAGCGCAACTCACTCTTCCGTGGTACGCCGTGTCTATCATTCATTTCCATTTAGCCTGGCAGAAACCGATACTAGTATTACGATCCGCCGGTTTCCGCCACTAGCGACGGCCACCTCTATTACCCGCGGTGTCCTGAGCGACACAATTAGCGACAGAACGCATTTTAGGGGCCTGTTCATCTTCCCTTCGTCCTCGGTGTCGGTCTCACGTCTCATAACTTCATCAATCCGGGTCGTAGACCCTGGTACACGCTCATCTTCGCCGCTCTGGCCCTTTGCATTGCTATCTGGGATCGTCGGCCACTATCTCCGGCAGTGGACGGACGAGTAATCCTGTTGCTGATGTGAAGTCCCCTGCCCCTGACTGCAAAATGGGCTCCGAGAGTTTTTAACCGAAAGCCGCTGGATGTCGGTTGCTTTCTGGGAGACTGCGCAGGTCGCCAAGGGATGTTCTAGGTAGCTGCGCAGGGAGGCTGAGTCATTCTAAGGCTCGTGTCACCATCGCTCTGCGGCCGTAGTTTGGTTAGATATGAAGTTGAGAGTCGTCCGACTCGAGCAGGTGCCTAAGTGCACGCACCCGCGCCGACCCCAAGGGTGACGACCAGACGTGGAAAACGGCACGTTTCCAGGAGACTTTCCATTAGGATGAATCACAGCAGGTTGCCAGAGCATACACAATGTATGCAAATAAAGTCCGAAGTCTATTACACCTTGCGCAATGACTACACGATCAAGGTGTTATGTACAACCCTTGAGAAACCAATACGGCTAATTCCCCAATCTATGCAAACCTACTCCAGGTAATAGTACCAACCATCAAGAGTGTTACACTGAACCACCCGCAGGCGGCAGGCGCCGACACCGAGTTCTCATGGTCGTCCTGAAATCCATTGCTCGCACCGTAGGTCGGCGGGTTCGGCGAGCCCGTGCCCCAGATGAAGTCCTGATGGGGAGCGACAGTCGCCGAAGGGATGCGGGCGCCGCTGCCCCCGAAGGGGACGACGTTGGAGTCGGTGGCGTTGAAATCCGTAGCCGCCATTCCGATCTCATTGTTGTACAGGTCATAAACGACATAGGCGGATCTCAGGAAAGTATCTCCCAGCAGGAACGGTTCGGCGCTGGAGCCCTGGACGCCAAAACGACAAGCCTCCTGTCCCCTGTACGGCCCGAACTCGAACAGAGGCTGGTTCTTCCCGGAGGTGAGCGGTAGGACGAGTTCGTCCATAGTCAAATTGATTACTGGACCCCCCAGCCCGGCGAACCCGAACGAAAAGTATCCCGTGCTCGTCGCTCGGCTGCAGGGAATTATGGCCTCGCGGACGTCGCCCGAGTAGAGAGCACCTACTTCCGCCCACATCTGCGACACCAGGTCCATCGGCAGGTAGCTTAAGGTGGTCCCTGAGTCGAGGACCACTGAGATTGGAAATTCTTTGGATGATAGGGCGTCGCTGCCGGAATCGGAGATGGCCTGCACTGACGTCAGGGCTACGCGGAACGACGTGAACGCGCCCGTCCTCGGGTCCGCGTAGATGTTGATACGAGTCAAATCGCCCTTGTACTTCTCGGTATCTATCCCGCCGAAGAGGATGTTTCCGGTGCTGGCATCCAGGTCATTGAGCCACAGACTGTACGCGATCGTGGATATAAGACCCTCATGTTGCATCTGTATCGGCAGGTTGGGGTATATGAAAGATTTGGTCGCTTCACTGGAACACCCGGAGTCAGGAATTGTTCGCCTCACTTAATCAAACGAAAAGCCAGGAGTCGTAAGACATGTTTAGGGAGCTAAACTCCCGAAACCTCCCATCTGAAACTCTGCACCCATGAACTAAAAAACAAGGTGAAGAAAGACTCCAGAAATTACTTACTTAAGGGCGTACCCGACGCCCACAAGCCCGTACGGAATGTCCGTCTCCAGGCCTAGACCCATGGTCATGTCGGGTATGGCGGTGTCGCCGATCTCGAAGGCGTCGGTAAAGTAGTCGCCAATGACTTTACTACCGTCGAGGTAGGTGATGCTGAAATCACCCTTGCCAGCATCTTCGAATGACGAAGAATCCCCAGCAGAAACTGCGCTCCGAGAGCCAGGTCAGCCGGGACACATCTAAGAGGTCCACACCGTGTACGCGTCAAGATACTTACAAGAACCGAGCATGCAGCCTCTCGAGGAGCTGCTTTTCGTACATATGGCCGAACTGCTAGCGGGCACCCAGATGTCACTGCTCCCAGTATCCAACTGCAACGTAACATCCTGACCCGGTGTGCCTATCTTGCAGGTGGCAAAGTAACCGCCGTTCAATTTATCGTTGATGATGACTTCTTCGATGCTGCGGGCCTGCCGCGTGTCGAGCTCCAGCCCTCGACGCTCCCGTCTCGCGATGTCCCACTGGACAACTTGCGCATTGATGGAAGAGGCTAACAGCGAACATAATATGAACCTCGTTCCGATTCCCATCTCTTATCACTTCCAAGGATACAGTCCTCTCTGGGGTAGCGAGCCGAAACACGAAAATGGAAACGCGCCAGCAAGGGAGGGTAAGGGAGTCGCTAGCACGTGATGAGAGTATCTTTATTTAAACTTTGGAATCTGGACGGCTATTGTCTCATATGGTGTGCTTCCTAATGATAAAACTGAACTGAATGAATGGGCAAAACTAAGGAACGGATGAATCCACCAAGGTTCTGTCAACTAGGTGCGCATGAAAGAAACAAGACGCAAAGAGAAATGACGCTTCGCCGAGCGAGTTTGTTCGCACTGCGAGGAAGAAAGCAGACGAACCGAACACAAAGGTCGAGCTGCAGCCTGCCGACGATAGCCAAGCTTGGGGCTCAGGCCAGCCGAACAACTGATGTCATTGATGGCCTCAAAAAGACCACAAGGCGAAGGAGACATCCTGTTTTGATTGTCCATCAGCCCTTTCCTCAGAATCACTCGAAGCTAGGCCATAGTAATGAATAGAAGAAGACCTATTGAAAGTTGATTAGGCCTGCCAGTCCCCAAGTTAAACCAGAAGAGAATAGAAGTCTCTAACAACGTTATCGAGGAGTCAGGAGCCCCACCACGAATGAGTTGAAAAGCATGTATGTCTGGGGAGATCGGCAAGCCAAAAGCTTAGCATCAGGTACAAGGATGTTTAGCGCCCCGGGAAGTAGAACCGCCGGTTTTTGGGACCCTCAAACCCCTGCAGGTGACAGGGGTCTATCGTACAGCATAACGCCTTCGCATACTAAGCCCATCTACATTAGGAGGTAGGCTTCTTTAACCTGCTTCACGTTGGCAGGTGAGGGTATTCCCAAAAGTGCAGACACACACGGTGCCGCTTACTCGCGTCTTCAATAATAGGGATACTACGGCCATGAGGTACTCGGGTACATAATACATAACTGACAATAATGAAGTCGTCCCACCAAAATAACATCTTCAAGCCAATGCCGTGTTTTCCACACCTCCATCTTCTGGCATTCTTGCAACTCCGCTTTACGATTTGGGTGGCATCACCAGTTTAGATATCATTTATTCATTGCAGACAATCCGCTGCAACATTTCTCCTTTTTCCATCATAATCAATATCACTTACATCGAGGGAAGTCCTCATAGTCATCGACATGAACTCATCAGCTCCGATTCCGATTGTGAAATGTTTGACTGGTCCTCTTCCTATTCCTTCTTAGACGTATCTTCGGATTTGTATTTCCAGACTGGCCCTTCCGATTTCCTCACTAACCCTTTCTCTCCACTTCCCCATTTTGGCACTGACTTCCCTGGTCACCAAGATGTGGGCAACTTCCCTGAAAAAATCACATTCCAGGGTCCCTATCCCATTCCCTCGGCGCCATCGACAGGTGCTCCTCATGAGCCTTTCTGGCCGTCTCCGCCGGGGTTCACCCGTACACGCCACTTCCCAACGCCACTTCCCATTAATGTCATACGAGTCCTCACCCTTACTGCAGTCGTTTCACTTTAGAGGTTCTGAGACCCTGGCAGCTGGGTTATTCGCCATGGCATTGAAAGCTGAAGACCGGCACAACGTCATCAAGGATCTCGCCGTGAAGAAGGCGCCACGTATGTCATAGACCAAATGGCGCAAATGCTGCACACCATGCCAGATCCACTCGTCCGAGGCATGCTCATGGGCACCACGAGCATGCAGTCCTCCCTCCACATGGACCACTCGCTGTACTTAAGCAAAGAAATCTACGGTTTTGACGGGCCAGGTATATAGGTGACACCGGTCGGAGTCCAAGGCAGGGAATGTTAGGGTTGGACGGGAGGCGGGCTCGAACTTATCATGCATGGTTTGAAGAAATATATAGACGCCTAGGAAGCTACACAGGAGCCCAGACACTACGGTCCCAGAACAGAGCGCCAACACAAGCTCGCGGAGTTCGTCGCGGCCGTCGACTCACAATACCTACTCTACCGGGGGGTCGGTCAGCAGCCTGTGGCCTACATCTCGGGGCCCGAGCACCGCGACGTGGTCTTCTCGATGATGTGGACACTGAGACGTATGTGGTGCGCCCTGCCCAAATCGCACACGCCGGCACAGCTATTTAGCTTCTTCGGCAGCTCCGAGATATCCGTCGAGACGGGAAAGGAGATGCGCCGTCTGGGGTGGTGGCGCCGGATCGCCGGGGACCGTGCTTTCTGGCTGCTGCTGGCCGTCATGAAGAACCGCGGTATCGTCCCTGAGGTCAACCGATGCCGGTTCTGCGCGTGGATCGCGTCCAGGACCTTTTGGCGGAGAGCCTCTGCGTCATGCTGGGCTCGTTGGGCGAGGGGTGCGCCCTCAAACTGACGCTGCCCCGGGAAGAGGACATATCCGCTCGGGTAAAACGGCGGATAGAGGAGCTGGAACAGACAAAGGCGCAGGTACGACGGCAAGCCGGCAACATCGCGAAGAAGAACGTCCAGCTGCTGGATGATATGATATTTTGCACGGCCGTGGCAGGTATGTTCGTCGACACAAGCGGCGCCCAACAAGACGTCGAGGTGATATCCGCGGAAGAATGGAGGACATTGAGAGCGACGTTCAGACACTCGTGCCCGCCCGGTCCGCCGGAGCCTATGATGCAGTCCAAGGTTGGGGTGGCGTCGGAGGCCGTTGGCGTGAGAGGCCGATGCCACAGCAAAGAATCCTTCGGGTTATAGCGATAGCGACTATGTTAGCACATTAGCACATTAGCACATTAGCACGATTAGCGGTTTTATGTTTCTAATGAATCCATTCATCATTTTAAGGGATGAAGCCCTCAGCTGCGCATGTGAATAGTAAAGCCCTAAGGGGCGATGATGTTCAGTCACACTGAGTCGACAGCTATAGTTTATTAAGTTAAGCACTATTGCATCGCTACTCTGTTCCCATCTCTTACGCATCTGGTTTTCAGTCGGCTCCTGTCTGCTATCAGGGAAGGCGATATATAGTTCAGCAAGGCCACATCAAAGCCTGATAACCGACTCTGAACGAAAGCCATATGTGCTCTCGACTGTGCCTGAATAGTCTGAGCAAGACTGCGGACGAGATCGACCCTGTAGAAACGCGAGAGCATTCTAGGCCAGAACACCGGAGTACGGCAGTTCAACCGAGTAAACAGAGGCTCGTGGGCATGCGGTTAACTTAAGCATACGACATCTGGCGGTCATTGTCTCCAAAACCCAGACTATGTAATAGCAGGTGCGGCTGATAATCCATAATTGGAACGCACATATATCCCCACGCCGGTAGGATATTACCATGATAACCAAAAGCTAAGCTATGGAGACTACGGCAGCGGCATACGATTGGCTTAGCAACCAATAATACACGTAGACAGAGAGCTGCGCTACTAACAACTCCCTAGCCCTTCTTATTGCGCTTAGGCTGTTGAGGGGGCATGGTATCAGAGAAAAGGGTACAACAGCGCGAAAGGCTAGGAGAAGCGGGCTCGCAGGTAGGTAGTATTGGAGATGGCCAGTAACACCTGCCCTTTCCCATTATCTAGTCTAGGGGTAAAAGGCCCTTATATGTACAGCTACAACTCCTGTCTAAAGGGTTCCTACTGTCGCAAAAAATTTGAGGCTATATTAAGTGCTCTAACTCTAAGGAGGGAGGAATCTTTTGAACCTAGTTGGGCTGATTGCTTCGTTTATATAGTCCCTGGTGGAGTCAGTACGTGGCTATAAGGGGGGTTTCCCAAGGGGTCTGATTGGAGCCTATCACAACCCCCTATTGAATGTGATACTACCGTATCCATCACTATATCCCTAACATATGGATACCTACGTGATAGTAGCATCCCTATACAATCCTTTGAAGACAGGACTCACTCGGTGCCATAAGCCCTCCGCAGGGCCAGATTGAAGCACTCTTCCACATCTACCACAACGCACCTTGCCTCGCCTTCCGCCATGACCTTCAGGAATTCACTACGGACCTCCTCGAACCTCTGCTTGCCTCTGCCTGGGATGGACTCGTTTAAGCCTCCAAATGTGAGATAGACTCGGTCGGCAATCCAGCAGATTTGCTTCGCCGATTTAGACTCCGGGTACTCCTCGCCATGCATGATCCTGTTGAAGAGTCTGCAATCTCCGTAGCATTCCTAGTGGTTCGGGCAAATGATCAGCACGCACATCGTTTTTGATCTCTTGAAAGAGGAGTATCACCTACCAATACGACGGAAGGAGTTAAGAAATCGAGGAGCGGAAGAAGATAGGCACAGACCTCCCATATTTGGTAGACGACCAGACGACCCCACAACACAGTCCACCAGTTTCGAATGAAAAGCTTGTCGGAGCTGGGCGCCAAAAACCAGGGGGGGGAGTACCATGGTTGAAAGAGGAGACCGAGCAGAAGAAGAAATTCCAAGGCGGACACCAATATTAGGTGAATTGCTGCGGAGGGCAACGGATAGATGGTCGGTCTGTAGCACGCCCCTAACCTAACTTCTAGCCTTAGCCACAGGTTAATCACCCGAAGCCGCAAGAATCGGGCCTCTCTGTAAAGGGTATACAGTCGATCAGAGCGTAGGAAGCTGGCTTTGAGCTGATACCACAAGATTTTTGCCCGTAGGAAGAAGATTTCGGCCAGTAGATAGAGGGTCTCCCGCCGATTGAAGAGTGCTAACGATGTTAGGACGCCGACTAGGAGCGCGACTATGCCCAGATCGAGTGCTTCGTTGAGGGGAACGTAGAAAAGATCCATCTTGTATTGTGGAAGCTCCGTAGTCACAGAGTACCAAGAGCAGGGAACAGATCCTGATTGGAGTCGAGCGCCGCGAGGATGCTAGATGGACAGACGGTAGTTGTATACTAATAGAACCTCGAGAGAAGGGAAGTCTCCGGACGTGCTCGATGGGACGTGGGGCATCTCCTAATAAATGTAAGAACCGGTGTTGACCCTTAACCCTGGGAGCCAGATGCTATATTTTCTCGGTTCAGTGATGCAAGAAGTAATAATAGAAGGTAAAGCGGTTGGGGATGCTTTCAGGCTTATTGGGGTGGGTAATCCAATATCCGGTGATCAAGCGAATTTAAAACGATGTATTAAGTTGTGTTATCTTTTGTTCGGTTATATTTGCATTAGTAGGCAAGAGCACTCCAAATGTTTTGGGAAGGTTCGATCTCAGATGTAAGAAGAGCCTTCTATATCCAGATTCCACCGAACCTACCTGGGTAGTTCAGCAAAGAGTAAAAGGATAGTTATATGATATGTGTTATGCGTGTAATATGGCCTAGCAATGGTTGTCTACTGTTACTTATCCATTATTATGTACCTAGACTGTCTGGGGACCTTGTTCCCTAAGTCTTAACCATTCAAAATTTGTAGATTATATCATGGTATTGAGAAAGGGGCTCCCAATAGATCGCTATATACGATACGCAGCATGGATGCACCAATCGGTTTATATCCGATAAGCGAGTACTTAGATCCCCGGGCTCTAATTATCTTCCCTATCGCCCCCCACGCTAAGTTAATTGCTTGGCGGCGTCGATCAATCGATTCTCGAGAGCCAAAACTTTTTTTATTTTTCCAATTCGGAGTTGGTGATTGGCCTTGAGCAGTGTCTGGACGGATAGAAGGCGTGGGTTTATCTGTCTTCCGTTTTCCTTTCTCGCTTACCGACCTTTCATTCTTTTGTAATTCTATACCCCAACTTTCGCCGTCCTTCCTTCTTCTTTCTCACGATGAGGGCTCCGCGGGCGGTAACCGCTGCTCTCGGCGACGGTCGGATCCTGGCCTCGAGATGTAGCGCCAGGTTCTTGAGCATACGTCCGGCGGCTTCGGTATCATCGTTCCGGGCGCCCCTAATCGCGGCACCGGTCCAGGTCGGCGGGAGGAGATATTTCAACCTGACCAAACCGAGATATGCCGCCGCCAGCGGTGCTGCCGGCGCCGCGTAAGTTGCGAAATGATGGATACCGGGTTACGGTTTACTCGTGGACAAATTACTGATGCGCTGTTGAATAGGCTAAGGAAGGCCGCTGAGGATGCTGCGAGCCTGACACCCGAAGCAGTCGCTGCTAAGATGAGCCCAGAGGAAAAGAAACGCTTGTCAAAAGTGCGCAACATAGGCATTGCTGTACGTTTTTATACCACCACCACTGCCTTGCCTTGCAATCCTCGAGATGTCTCGGATGGAATGGGAGACTTGAAGAGGGAGCTACAATAAGAAAGTATGGTTGCTGAAAGGAGGGAAACAGGCACACATCGACAGTGGAAAGACGACGGCCACCGAACGAGTCCTCTTCTATACCGGCCGGATTAAGCAGATACACGAGGTCCGGGGCAAGGACGGCGTCGGATCGAAGATGGACTCTATGGAGCTCGAGCGTGAGAAGGGAATCACTATCCAGTCCGCAGCCACGTTCTGCGACTGGAAGAAGATCGAGGACGGCGAGGAGCAGACCTACCACATCAACCTTATCGATACCCCCGGCCATATCGATTTCACCATCGAGGTCGAGCGTGCTCTGAGAGTTCTCGACGGTGCCGTGATGATCCTGTGCGCCGTCAGCGGCGTCCAGTCTCAGACCATCACCGTGGATAGACAGATGAAGCGGTACAACATCCCCCGGATCAGCTTCGTCAACAAGATGGATCGCATGGGTGCCAACCCCTGGAAGGCCGTCGAGCAGATCAACTCCAAGCTGAAGATCCCTGCGGCCGCTGTCCAGATACCAATCGGTGTCGAGGACCAGTGCAAGGGCGTTGTCGATCTCATCAACATGAGATCTATCTATACCGAGGGGCCGAGGGGCGTCCAGGTCCGGGTCGAGGATAAGGTGCCCGAGGACCTCCGGGAGTTCGCCGAACAGAAGCGCCAGGAGCTGATTGAGAAGCTGGCGGACGTCGACGACGAGATTGCCGAGATGTTCTTGGACGAGAGGACACCTACCCCGGAGCAGATCAAGGCGGCCATCCGCAGGGCCACCATCGGCCTGAAGTTCACCCCCGTCTTGATGGGGTCCGCCTTGGCCGACAAGTGCATCCAGCCCATGCTCGACGCCGTCTGCGACTACCTGCCGAATCCTGGTGACGTCCAGAACGTGGCGCTGGACAAGTCTAAGGGCGAGGCGGAGACGAAGCTGGTCCCCTACAACTCGCTGCCCTTCGTCGGTCTGGCCTTCAAGCTCGAGGAGAACAACTACGGCCAGCTCACCTACATCCGGGTCTACCAGGGCACGCTGAGGAAGGGCACCTACTTGTTCAACTCGCGGACCGACAAGAAGGTCAGGATCCCGCGTATCGTGCGGATGCACTCCAACGAGATGGAAGACGTCAGCGAGGTCGGCGCCGGAGAGATCTGCGCCGTCTTCGGCGTCGAGTGCGCGTCGGGCGACACCTTCACCGACGGGAACCTGCCGTATACCATGTCCTCCATGTTCGTTCCCGACGCCGTCATGTCGCTCTCGATCAAGCCCAAGCGGACGACGGACGCCGACAACTTCAGTAAGGCCATGAACCGCTTCCAGCGCGAGGATCCCACCTTCCGGCTGTACGTCGACGAGGAGAGCGAGGAGACCATCATCTCCGGCATGGGCGAGTTGCACCTGGAGATCTACGTCGAGCGTCTGCGCCGCGAGTACAAGGTCGAGTGCGTCACGGGCCAACCCCGCGTCGCTTACCGCGAGACGATCTCGCAGAGGGCCGACTTCGACTACTTGTTGCGGAAACAGACCGGTGGTCCGGGAGATTTCGCCCGCGTGGTCGGTTGGATCGAGCCCAACTCGGAGCCCGAGCAGAACAGCTTCGAGAACCAGGTGACGGGCGGTGCCATCCCAGACAAGTTCATCTCCGCATGCGGGAAGGGCTTCATGGAAGCCTGCGAGAAGGGTCCCCTCCTGGGCCACAAGGTCATCGGTGCCAAGATGGTGGTCAACGACGGCGCAACGCACGTGACGGACTCGTCCGACTTCGCCTTCAGCCTGGCGGCGCAGATGGCCTTTCGCAAGGTCTTCCCCGACGCCGGCGGCCAGGTGCTCGAGCCCCTGATGAAGACCACCATCATGGCGCCCAACGAGTTCCAAGGCAACGTCCTGATGCTCATGAACAAGCGCAACGCCACCATCATCGACACGGAGATCGGCAACGAGGATTTCACCCTCATCGCCGACTGCAGCCTCAACGCCATGTTCGGATTCAGCACGCAACTCCGGGCCGCCACGCAGGGCAAAGGCGAGTTCAGCATGGAGTTCAGCCACTATGCTCCCGCCGCGCCGCATCTGCAGTAAGTTTAGCCCCTTCCCCCCTTTTTAGATGAGTGGTGTGATCGTGGGACGAGAAGACAGCTAACGACCCTACAGGAAGGAGCTGGTTGCCAAGTACCAGAAAGAACTCGACGCCAAGAGAACGAAGTAATATCCGTCGTGATTTGGGTTAATTGATAACTCGGGAGCTTGTTGCCGAAGGACTCCAAGCCATTTTGCGATCCAAGCAAGCGCGCGATAGATGTGGTAGAGCTGATGAGCGCCCAGACCCCACGCCATAGAGTCATTGTACGCTCAATGTGTGCCGACTCTGTGATGCCACCCGCCACCGCGATGAAAATGGGGCGGTATAAAGTCACTAGAGAGGTTAATGTAAGATTCATGTATATAGAGATGTACAGTCATGATGTCGGAGTTAGGGTCGGGAAAGAACTTCGAATAGGGGCGTACGCGCCATATGGATATGCAAATAGAATCGAGACGAAACCTCCTCCCTCTATCCTCTGCGTCTATATTCTTGTGAGAATATAGTATTTTTCTTACGGGATTATCGAGCCCATTCCTAAGGAGTCCTCCTAGTTTCTGTGCGCCTGTTTTGTTTTGATTGGTGATCAAGGTAAAGGTACAGGATGTGTGCGAGAGAGGTTGCGGGCGTTAAATGTGTTCGACTTTTAGGAGCGACGCTGCTGTTTATTGACAGGAAAGGGGTATACACGTAGAACAGGTACTTAAGAACCCACTTGGGCACGTACTTGATACCGAACCCATCATCGATTCGGGAGAGTAGCGTCTGCCCCGTTTTGTGTGTCCGGAGCCGAGAATACGGGTGTTTGTGCAACAGTGAGGATCTGACTGACTTCCCCTTGTGAATAACTAATCACGTTGCCCAAAGCGAAACCCAGTCCTACTCTACCCCTTTATACTCGATGTTTCCGCCAGAGTATTGGTCGTTCATCTCCTGTCATATACAATCGGTAAGTAGGCACATATATCACAACCGTTGCCGGAGGGGGTAGGTAAGGACCACGTCATCTTTTACGCCGTAAAGAACTGTTAAAGGTCTCCTGCGCGTCTAAAAAATATCACTCGACACCAAATGCGAATGCGCATAGGTAGACAGCCACCAATGACATAACTACTAGCGATAAACCGAAACAGCTAGTAATGTCGAGGCGCGTTGCCTCGCAGGGTTTGGTCATCAAACGTTCATTTCATAGCATTACTGGCTCTGTAACTTCTAGCTTCCCCCCCTAGCTAGTTTCCGAAGCTCTATAGGACCACGCATTTCTCCGGCAGTCCGCAGGGGCCCCCTTCGGTCTCCTTGGCCGGAGCCTGCTTCGACTCGGCCTGAGGGGACGCGCGGGCGTCGGTGCGCTCCGGCTTCTGCGCCTCTTTATTTCCCGCCTCCGCCGCAGCCCCGTCTGTATCGTCACGGCCGCCGTCATGGAGTCACTGCTGGGGGGAGCCGGTGTACTTGGCTACGGTCTTGTAGAACTCCTCGCCCTGGATGCGGGCGATCTCGAGCTCCTTCTCGGAGGGCTGGCGGGAGCCGTCGGCGCCGGCGAAGGTGCCGGCGCCCCAGGCGCTGCCGCCGCGGGCCTCGCTGAGGTCGACGAGGTGGGAGAAGGACCTGGCGTAGCCGAGGGGCACGTAGATGAGGCCGTGGTGGGCGAAGGTGGACATGGCGGCGATGGCCGTCGACTCCTGGCCGCCGCCCTGCGACGCCGTCGAGATGAACAGCCCCGCCATCTTGCCCCAGAAGCCGCCCGTGCTCCACTGCTTGCCCGTGTGGTCGATGAAGGCCTTCATCTGCGCCGGGAAGTTGCCGTACCGCGTCGGGATGCCGAACAGGATCCCGTCGTACGCCTCGAGCGTGCCCGGGTCCTCGAGGATCGGGATGTCGGCCGACTGGCCCGGCGCGTGCATCTTCTCCAGGACCTCCTTAGGGAGAGTCTCGGGGACCCTGAGAGGGAGGGGGAAGTTATCGTTAGCCTTTGCCACTCACGGCTGCGGATATATGAGCCGGTTATCTTACTGGTAGATATCGGCAGTACCGCCGGCCTTCACGATACCCTCCTTCTCGGCCTCCGCCATCTTGCGGATGTGGCCGTACATGGAGTACTATAAGGGTCGCGTTAGCTGCGTATGTTCCTATGCGATCCATTTCGGCTGTATGGTAGCTTGTAGGGTTCGAGAAACTGAGAGGGCGGTAGGAGGCTAATGATTTTTCCTGTGTGGAATGGAGTATGTCGGACAAGACGGGCGCCGATAGCAAGTTTCCTGGTGAATGCGGCATGCCGACGTCCTCGGCCCGTCTGTCCCACTTTCGGGTGCGGCACTCTCCGTAAGGAGGGGTGGCCGTGTTGGCATATATGCACCGCGCTCAGAAGACTCCCCCGTTGACTCTTGTGATGTGCTGGAAAGACGTTCGCGAGGCATCACTTACAAAGACAATTGCGATCTTGGGCGCCATCTCGAAAGCTGATAATGCGTAGAATATATCGATGTAGGGTTAGAACAGCTGAGGGAGGTAAGTGCTGGGCCTCGATAGGATGGATAGTCGACTGAATAAGACTTGATTCTGTAGCTTGCTTCACTGGAGTGTCCAGATAAAGAAGGTTCGGCCCCGTCGAGGGAGCGAGTCCTCGGGTTTATATACTCGAGACAGGAGCTACGCACGCATGAATCTCCCAACTAATGTTAGCTCCGGTGTCAAATCTTCTTCTTGTGGGGAGGCATGGATATTGCTCCAGAGAATGCGCATCGGGCCCGTCGAAGGAGACAGAACGGTCTCCAACGCCTATCGCGGTGGAGGCGATCATCACCACCACCACCCACTCATCAGTCTTGTCTCGACTTCAGCAACACGTCCCTAGCATGGGTGTCGACGCTCCGTTCCTTTCCCCCTTGGGCGCTAGGGTTTGCGTTGGCCGTGAGCGGGTGTGTTGGTTGCGATGGCGTCAGCATTTTCTAATAACACCCCTTTCTCATGATGACTCCCGCAAAAGATGAGGATTCCATCATCATTACTAACTCTGTGCTGGTGGTTATTCATGATTTAGCGGCGGGTCAAAGTCATTCAAGTGGGCCCGGAATAGGCGTTGGAGCCAGTCCTATGTCGTTCAAGCCCTAGGCGGCTACTGAATGGGGCAAGACAGATGGTCTCCAGCTCCTCAGGAGCAACCTGACAGACAACACCGCCTCAG
This sequence comes from Monosporascus sp. CRB-9-2, assembly GCA_004155915.1. NCBI lineage: Eukaryota > Fungi > Ascomycota > Sordariomycetes > Xylariales > Monosporascus > Monosporascus sp. CRB-9-2. The sequence goes on along the minus strand of QJOA01000665.1, from coordinate 10,615 downwards.
AGAGGCTGCTCCTCAGTGTTGGGCAGTTCCGTGGCACGGAGGTACTTTGAATTCGAAGATGTTTCTCTTTTCACCTTACAAAGGACCGGTTCACAAGGATATCCATGTAACTAAGCACGGTAAAGTTGCTGCCCCTGCGACACCGGGCGTTGCAATGCGAAGCCCTGTATACGGGAACGGGAACGTGGGGGGTCCACGATCCAACTACTCCTATGCCGTGCGGCACGGTCTAGAAGTTGATCGTGCGCATAACGGATAAGCCCACCGTAAGCAAAGGACTAGATCTATCAGGCAAAGTGCAGGACGCATGAATGGGATTCTCCACCAAAGCTCCTAATGCTTGCTGCTGATTAAGAACTTACGCGCTGTTAAGTAATGGTAGGCTCGTGGATTAGCGTCTCCACAGCGCCAGCACAAACCACTTAGGAAGCAATGCACAGAAGCCCACTAAATAACTTTGGAGTTGAATCGAGTTCCGTAATTATTTCCTCTTCATGGTATTTTCGGGTCTGGGCCCTGATGCGGCGGGTAGCTATTGTTTATGGAGAGCTTTGTGCTGTTCCTGTTAATATTATCCTTACTGACACATAATTCATCATGATCTTTATTCTAAACGTGCAGTTATACCACAGCATGCAGGACATTTTCCGTGATCACAGCAGCAGCAGAGCTATGCTATGTGGGATGTCATACAGTTAAATCGCATAGAAAAGTGCATCGCGAGAGTACGCCATAGGCGTCGTAACGGGATAAATAATTTACTATGTATAATGTGTATCCTGACCGCTAATAACCCGATCCAACATCTCGCCCCTATCCCTTAGCCGCCCTCGCTCTCCTGACATGCGCTAGCTGTGCCGCCAGGAGCCCCACGGCGCCGACCATCAGCGTGGCGCCGGAGTAGGCGATGAGCCCGTTCCAGGCGGCCTCGGAGTAGCTGCGCAGGATCGCCCCCGCGGTGGGGGTGCCGACGAGCACGGCGGAGCCCGTGAAGAGGAACGTCATGCCCATGCGGGTGCCGAGGCGGCTGAGGTCCGGTGTCAGGACGACGATGGCGCTCGGCGGCAGGCTCGTGACGCCGCCGTTGAAGAAGCCGAAGAGCAGCGCGAAGGCGACGAGCCCGCCGAGCCGCCGCACGCCGAGCCAGGCGAACGCCAGCACTGCGGCGCCGAATGTGGTTCCCGCGTACATGCTGACGGAGCCCAGGCGATCGGCAGCCAGGTTTGGCAGCAGCCGGCCGAGGATGCTCCCCGCGTTGAGCACCGTGACGAGGTAGGCCGACGACGAGGCCTCGTCGGAGGAAGAGGAGCCCGCCGCGCCGTCACCGGGCGCTACGATTCCGTGCCGGATAGCGAATAGCTGGATATAGAAGTAGGGGACGTAGAGGCCGACGTAGGCGCACAGGCCGGCGATGTTGAACAGCATGTAGGGCCTGTCGCGGAGGGCCTGGGGCTCGAAGAAGGCGCGCTTGCGGGCCGGCGGCGGAACGCGCGTGCGCATGAAGGCGACGGGTACCGCCGACAGGCCCAGCAGGATGAAGGCGATGACGCGCGTGGCCCAGGCGAAGCCAACGGCGGGCTGGAGCCGGCTGAAGATGATGGGGAACACGATGCCCGCGAGTGGCGAGCCGACGGACTGCACGCCGAGCGCGAAGGCGCGGCGCCGCGCGAAGTACTGGCTGACGATGGCGGCCGCCGGCAGGAACACCAGGCCGCTGCCGACGCCGACGCAGACGCCCTGCGCCAGCACGACCTGCCAGTAACTCTTACAGATGGACGTCATGAACATGCCGAAGACGATGAGAAATAGGCCGCCGACCATGAGGCGCCGGAAGTTGCCCGCGTCAAACAGGGGCCCTGACACGATCCCCAGCAGCAGCAGCGCCGCGCCCTGCAGCGAGCCGATCCAGCTTATGGCGGACGAGCTGTGGCCCCGCAGCAGCTCCGTCTCGTAGTACGTCTGGAACACGCCGAAGCTGTTGATCAGGCCCCACGTGTTTATCATGACAACGAACGAACAGGCCACCTGGAGCCAGGCGTCCCAGCCGCCGTCCGGAACCGTCATCGTCGTTGGGGCTTGGCCCCCCGGTCGTGGTGGCGTCGCCGTCTTAACGGGATTGGTGGTGGCGGTCTCGGCGCCGACGCTGGTGGGAGCTTCGTCCGTTTGCTTGTCCGAGTTTTCGGCGTTGGTTCCCGGATCGACCCCTTCGATGGACGCCCCGCCGGATTCCGGCACCTCTTTCTCTGTTATCGCCATGTTCTGTGAGCCCGTAAATTTCCGTGGCTGAAATTACCCAGTAGGCAGGTAAGGGAGACCCTATTGCGCTTCAACTACTGTGCAAGTAGCTGCCCGGCTGCCTTTTTAGGCAAAACGACCTCTGCTGCCCTAAGACTCAGCAACGCCACGTTCTCCCTTCTTTTACACTAGTCAGAAAGCAGTTGTCTCAAGGAATTCATCGTGACATCGGAATTGCGAGTAGTCAGTCAATCGGCCAATTCTAGGGGTGTGGTACTCAGTAAGTGTAGCTCGCAGTTCTCTGTAATCGTCGCACGCAATTGCACCACCGCTCGCACGCCTTGGATAAGAATGCAAGTATATCTTATAAGCCTGCTTCGTGGGAGAAGAACAGGCCGGAGAAGGAGAAATAAACGAAGACGGATCTTCCGTCGACCAGCCGCGGATGACAGTCTTATACGAAGGAGCAGTGGGTTTCGAAGCGTTTGTCAGCCTATTCCCCAAACAGCAACTGAGCGATCAGGGAAAGCGGCGTAACCGCAACTAACCCACGACCCTTGCCATCGCGAGATCTCTTCTTAGTGTACCGCCAAGGGCGAGCCGAGGCGGCAATAGAACGGATTACTGATAATAACTACCAAAGTCCGTGTGGCGGAGCATACGGCAGTAACGTTCGCGGCTGGCTCGCCGTATGCGCCGGATTGTTAATTGGATCACGATCTTTGTGGGCTTATTTCCGCGTCATTACCGACGCACTTACACAGGTAGCTGCTTGATCGTTACGCGCAGTGCATGTAGTTGTAATCATTCTCAAAGAGGCCAGGAAGGATATGTACCCCGAGAATCCGGAACGGTGCGGGCATCTGCAGACTCGCTAGTCCAAAGTCGGAAGGAAGTTCGACTTCTCATTACATAAAAGGGAGTCGAACATCTCGTGGGCCGCTACAGGGTCCTTAGTAGCAGGAAACTTCAGACGAAGGAGATATATAGGTAGACAGCCGGCCTTACGAAGAAGAGTCCCTGGTCTTCGTGGAAGCACCTATATTCAATCTTAGGTAAGCAGCGGTTTGTGCGGAACAGCTAACCGAATAATTACAAGCTGGTTCCCAAGTCAGACCGAGGGGTGTAACACCGTTAGAAGTCTATCAGATGAATTGAAAATCGACTAAACATAGCTCCGGTATGGTGCTTACAGAGCACATGTATGGCTTGCAAGTGACATTTCAGAATCTAAGCACAGGAGGGGTCGTATGTTGAAAAGATTGCGTATTGAAGGGCTTTTAGATTGTTATCGTCGATGGTATATATATGCGTGTACATTATATAATTTAACAAGGAATATCTCATGCTCTTTCGCTCATCAGACAGATTTCCAGTGTCGCCATCCTTCCTACAATGACTCCGTAGATTATTTCCTCATTTGACCCGACCAGCCTACCGGACGCCGTACAACTCATACAACTCAAATCATTGGTATTCGATCGTGCGTTCGTCCCCACCCCCTCGTCCATTCCCACCACCTCGGTACCGTAAACTCCCTAATTGCAAGTGTGCAGCGGTAAATATCAACAATAATCGGCAGGTTAGCTGGCCTCGCGAAGGCGGCGGGTAGATATGTTCCGACAAATCGCCCAAAAATGATCGTCGTAGATATATAGCATGTTTTCTCTTCTTAAATTTGGCGAGTCCTCGTCTTTTAAGGGAGATGTCGTTACACCCCATGCTAGATGACAGGGACGAAGAATTAGCGGCGTTCATACGGACTTGTGTTCTCCGTCTCGATGACAATCTGCGGCACACTCCCGAGGCGGAGGCTAGGCAATTGCGGGACGCCCCCGACGCCTCTGGACGTAGGCCGCGCTGAATTCCTCCGATCCGAGTTCCCGGCCAGGCTCGATAAATCGCCATCTTCACCCGCGCGATCCACCAGATCCGCGCCATGGGCGCTCTGTCTGCGATCCCGCTCCGGCGACGGCCCCGGATAATTCGGCGGCGGCTCGTTGAACACCGGCGTCGCGGCCCGCGACCTCACGTCCTCTAGGCTGATCTCCTCATAATCCGGGGGGCTCTGCGAGGGAGGCATGACGGCGTCGCCGAGGTCCGCCTCGTTGATGATCTCCGGGCTGGATCCCGCGCGAGTATGCGAGTAGCTCGACAGCCGAGGCGTCGTGGCCCCCGACCTACTAGGGAATCCCGGGGAGGACGGCATGCCGCCGGCATCGCTGTCGAAGCTCAGGATCGAGCTCGCGCTCCGCTGCCTTTGGTGCATAGACGACGCCGTCCGGGTCGACGGCGTTATGCTCGCCGCGTCGGAAAGCAGGCCGATCCTGTCACTCTCGGTGCTATTGGCGCGGATCCTCGTACCGTCGTGCCGGGCGACGCCGAGGTCGTGGTAGCTGACGCTGGAGACGGCCCGTTGTCTACGCTCTTTCGCCTGCTCGTGTGCCTCCCGCAGACCGTTGACGACGGAACTTCTGCTGGTAGACCGCTCCTGGGCGCGCAGCTCTCGTAACGCCGCGGAGTCGCCGCGTCGTCTCGCTTCCTCTCTTAGTCGCCTCTGCTCCGCCCGTTCGGCGACCTGCTGCTGTCTCGCTAACCGGACTTCGTACAGCGCGGCCATCTCCTCTTCCCGCATGGCCTCCTGCTCCTCCGGGGTCGGGTACTCCACCACGATGTCGACCCCGTCGCGCTCCCCTTCCCGGCCCAGCACCTGTTCGTTGTCGTCTGGGTTATGGCGATATGCCGGCAGCGTCATGACGGAGCGCACCGATGGTTCTCTGTTGATCTGCCCAGAGGCGTTCCTGTTGTTGCGCTGCGCCTCGGAGACGGCGGCGTCAAAGTTCGCGGGGATCTCGAGATGCCGTGTTGACGATTCGAAGCCGGACGCCTGCTTATACTTTCCCTTCCTCAATTCTCTCTTATCTTTGCGCCACACGACTGAGAGTATGACTATGACACTGATAAGGAAGACGGTGATACCGACGACCTATCGTAAGTAATGACATTGGATGTTAGTGAAGACTTCAGCTAGCGCAAGCGTGTGTGGAATATCAGGGTAGATCACTTACAACGAGTACTGTCGTCATGGGTATGCCGGAACCATCCTCCGTCTCATCCCCATGGTTGGATTGCCTCCTGGTGAAGCCATTGCCATCATCAGGCCTTACCGGAATGGGTATCCGATGTGGAGGCAACATATCTATGTATTTGTATTTGGCGAACGAGCGACTGGGTTGAGTGATCTCCTACAACCAACGATAGCGGCGGACCGCCTGTGGGTCGGAAACCCGAGATAGCTCAATTGTCGTAACCGCTGGGTCTCAATTGACAGTTCAAATTGCGGCGTGGTCTGGTACTGAGAGAGATTGATAGGCTAAAAGCCCCAGCAAACAATGATGAATTGAGTGCGAGAAAGCGATAGGCACGATATGGTGAGAATGGGAGAGAGGGAGAAGAGAAGCTTTAGAGATTTAGTGGGTTGGTGCACAAGCTCGTAAGACGCAGTGTTGTTATTCGTGAGCAAGTTCAGGCCCGGTTTCCACGGCGTTGGATCGGTAGACGGCGGACGATCCTGTTAAAGGTCAAAGCCGAGGAGCTTGCAGGCGGGACAGATTCAGAAACCACGTCAGAGGGGATAACGCGAGGCAGATCTGTGACTTGTGAGACTCAAAAGAGCCGTTGGGCCTCTGATCTGCAGATTCTGTGACCTGAAGGGAGTCTCTAAGATGTCCTAAAAAGGAGTCGCGGTGCTCCGCCACGGATATAGAACGGTAAGTTGGTAGCGCTAACGTTTACTGTGCAAGCAAGGGAGTTTTGCCTGTATCCGTCGCCTCTCGACTCTAACTTAACATTGGTATACAGTATGTAATCATCTAAGGACACAAGAGGTAATGATAAGTCTGTATGACAAGGGAAACAGAGTGATTGGCAGAGGAGAGGTGGTCAATAGAAGCAGAGGAAAAAGATGAACGGGCTCGTATGAGCGATAAAGTCCGGAGTACGACGAACTGGTCTACGGATGTCGGAATTTGGGGGCTGAGGAAGCCCTAGCATTATTAACCTGGACTTGTCGTTGGCATCGAATGAGCCTGCGCCGATGTCCACGAGGTGGGGCAGACGAGATACCCAAGATCGGGGATATGCAGGGCTGGGGCGCTACTCGGCTGTGTGTCTTGTATACTCCGCACTACGTAGTTGTTGGCGGTTCCCTTGGCCTCTGCCTGGCCCTCGAGGGTTGGTTCGTACCTGTATGTGGCGGGCAAAGGGCGGGATGTTAAAACCCCTATGAAATCACCCTCCCCATAAAAAGTGGCATACATTTCACGTCAGCGTGGTTGATGATGGCAACTACCTTCCTGGGCAAACGAATGGCGAGGCGGCCATCTTTTTAACTTGACATGTATTCATTGTAGTCTTTGACGTACTGTAGGACAGTCTTAGCTAGGCCGGTTGCATAGCCGTGGCGTACACGTACGCAGGCATGGCTTTAAAATCCGGGGCACGTCCACGTTTTTGTTTTCTGATGCAAGATCTCGGCGAAAAGGAGAACAGAGGCGTTCAGAGTCTAGACTACGCCCTGTATTCCGGCGGAAAGCCACAGCTTGAGATACCTACAGAACTTAGATTTAGGGTAACTTAAATCCCTGGTGTATAACTTCAAGTTCCTTACATACATGCATCGGTTGAGGTTATCTGACAACGACTTGCGAATTATTACTTACCGCTGCCGATCCGGGTTGACTTGCCTGTTCCCGCTTCACTGACCTTCCAATGATTAATAATGGCCGCAGCCCGGAGCCCGAGCGGCCAAGGGGTCTCTGACATGGAGATAGAAAGGTCCTTCGTCTTACGGAAGAACCGATCGAAACGTCGCGCTGAATTGGTTGCTGTGGATTCACCAATGTGACCTCCTCGCAGCTTGCGCCCGGAAGTGAAACTGTTGCCCATCGACGCGGTGAACGCATTCAAACACTTCCCACCTAATGAAGCTCGTGCCAGGCTAACTCTGGACCTATGGGAGGCCCCGTGGAAGGGGCCTATTTCAATTGGTAAGAAGCATCGTGCAGTACGTCTGTTGCATCGCAGGGTCACAATATCCGCTAGACGGTCCAAGGCGCCAGTACTGGGTAAAAATTAGTGGTGCTGACGCCTTGTGGTGATGGGTGGGCGAGAGTGGGGAAGAGGGGAGGGTGTTGCACCTCGTTAAAAGTACATACAAAGATCACTCCTCGTATCGACAGAGCCCTTGAAGCGCTCTGTGGCTGGGCAAGGGCGACGAGATATTACACTACCAGCATTACCCCGAATTTAACCCCATTATCTTGTCCCAGACTTCTTCAATTGTAACCCGTAAGTGGAGCATGTAGGTAGAAATGCCACCGGCATGAACCTTCGTCGGGATTCGGATCTCGTCAGATTGCGTGCTAATGTCTCTAATAATCTAAGGTACCTTACATTCAATCCCACCATTCCAGATGCAATAAATTTGCGAGACAGACATTTGTCTCACACAACCACTTATGTCTCACTGATGCTTGGTATTCAGCTGGCCGTATTGCGACTCGATGATTAGCCACTTGGCCTAGTGCTGACTGCGCATCAGCCACTTCGTTCATACTTGGCTTCGTATACACTCACTCCACTCGATGAGGCCATTCCGCCTCGTTCACAGCGCTGATAGTGGGACTCTGATTGGCATCAATAGGCGCCTAGCTCTGTAGTGCTAATAGCCTGGGGCTCTTAACAGGCAGGTCGTGATCGAAATAATTGACACGCTCTTGGTTAGTGGGCCTAGAAAGTGTGTCAACTATTTTGATCAGGTAGGAATTACCTGGGTATGATAGTTCGCTGTAATTGTGAGCCTGAAGCAACTATTCGATCAACTCGTATACCAAAAAGAAGACTCTTTAGCATCGTTAACAATAAACTAGGTAGGTATATATGAGCGCCCTATGGTGAGAATAAAACACATGTTCCCATGATGTCTTTTGCATCCTCATAAACCGTTCTGCAGAGGAAACAGCTTCGTTATCATAACATGCTTAAAGACCCGAAACTGTACCTATTATTTTACCATAAATCCACCAGCTACTTACGGAGAAAGGACCGGCCGGCGACTTTCGCCGCGTATCCCCACTGTTCCGAAGCGCCGGAACGGGCCGTCGTTCGTCTCATCCTGGATAGACCGTCACGGCAGATGCGTCGCAGAAGCAAGAGCTTCTTAGATGCATTAACGGAATAAACGTATATATATAACCTACGCAGTTCTCCGGAGAACACATCTCATCGCTACATCCCCATCACCGCAAGAACGAAGCACGGAGCCTCCGGTATAATTCAAGTAGGTTTCCCAACCGCGGCCCCTAACCGTCGTATAAGTCGTCCCAGGACGCGGGCGACCACGCCGTGCCACGTGCGAGAAGACGAGGTCCGATGACGGGACGGGCGGGATAAGGCAACCGCTCAGCCACGCGGATACTCACATACCTACGAACGCCCAATGCCGTGCTTCACTGCATGCCCTGATACCGCATTAAAGGCCGGTCTAGGTAGATTTACATGGGCTATTAAGCAGACCTAGGTAGGTAGTAAGGGCAAATGGATAGGTACCTAGTAGATATGAATATCACGCATGACAATGCAAACCCGTACCATACGGTCACACGCCGTCCAAATACCCAAAGGCAAATTAGAGCTCAGATAACAAGCTTATTTCGCACATACTTTATCATGTGATCCCTTCATGCACACACACACCACCAATCAATCCATCACGAGAACTTCTTCTCGAACCTCTTGAGCATGCCCGTGACGCCCTTCTCGAGCTTCTTGGCGTTCTGGTCGAGGCGGCTCGGCTTGCCATCGCTAGACCCCGCCCTCAGCCTGCCGTCGTCGTGCTTGCTGTGGGCGGCCTCGACCTCCGTGGGCCGGTACACCTGCTGGTGGATGCTGTAGTCCGACCCCGCCGCCGGGTTCGGGTTCGGGTTTGCGGTCGTGTAGTTGAACTGCGCGAAGCCCCCCGGCGGCGGCACCAGGCCGGGGCTCTGCAGCGGTGGAGGGGGGCCCTGTGTTTGTTGCTGCTGGGGCTGCAGCTGTGGTTGCGGCTGTTGCTGCTGTTGCGGAGGCGGAGGGCCGGGCGGAGGCGGGGGCGCGAAACCCGGCGACCCGGGGAAGTTGGCGGCATATGGGCTCTGGACGAAACCCGCCGGCGCCATACTCGGTGAGACGGGCATCGTGTTCGCGCGCTGCAGGGGGGCAAACTGGGACGGCGGGAAGCCGGGGCTGGCGACTCCGGCCCCGGGATGCTGGGGCGGTTGGGACGTGGGGGGTCCCGGCAGCCCCGGAGCGCCCGGCGGTGCCGAGGAGGTGAAGTTCTGATGGGGCTGGGGCTGGGGCGCGTACCCGGGGGAGAACGGTGGAGCGGCGCCGTGGTCGCGGGCGAGCACGGCCGCCAGTGGGTTCTGGCCGTCGTCCTCGGGCGGCGGCGGCGTCTTCTCGCGGTGCCTGACCTGTTCCGGAGCCGCCGGCGCCGCGGGGTTGTAGGCCATCGGCGCGAAGGTCGCGGGCTGCTGCTGCGGCGGCGGCTGTTGTTGCTGCTGCTGGTGGGGCGAGCCTCCGTTGGCACTGGGGGCCGGCGGAGGCGCGAAGGTAGGGGCGCCGCTGTTCTGCGACGCCGACGTCGGTTTCGGACTCGAGTACACAGGGTCTGACACGGCCACGTGCTCGAGCTTCTGCACGAGCGGGTTCACGTCCTGGGAGTGACCGTAGGGATGATGCGCGGCGGGTGGCGGCGGGGGCTCGTCGGCCACCTCGACCTGGGACGCGGGCAGGACGCGCCTGATGCCGTTGACGAACTGCAGGGCGTCGGTCTGGGCCCAGAAGTATATGTCGAGGGAGTGGAGCTTGTAGTGGTACTTGTTCTGGTTGTGGGGGTCGTAGGTCGGGAGGTGCCACTGGCTCTGGTCCACGGGAGAGCCGGGGACGCCGTCGACTACGATGTTCACGAGGCACTGGTGCTTGTACGAGTATCTCACCCGAGTGTGGTCCAGGACTATCATGGCGGAAGTGTCAGAACGAGACGCCAAACTATCATATGAAGCGGGATAGGGTTGAGGTAGATGCGCTCGCACGTACATCCGTCAAAGGCATCTTGATTGTCCGTGCCCGGTTGGTTCGCGATCTCTATGCGCGCCCTCCGGTCATTCGCATTCTCAAAGAGGTAGACGTAAGACCCCTTGTCGAAGCGGTGGTGCGGCGGGTTCGCCGCCGGGTCACAGTAGAAATAGTGAACATCTCCGTAACTATCGGGGAAAGGCGCCGTCATAGTTAGTTACTACGAAGCTCACCAGCTAGACAGCTATCTGGGGGGGGGGGGGGGGGG
>QJOA01000664.1:0-35176 GCA_004155915.1 Monosporascus sp. CRB-9-2 | reverse complement strand
TTATAGCTTTATATAACTTGTAGATGTTATGTTTTGGATTTTTAAATATCTTAACGTGATTAAATTTGCTGTTCGGAAACTAAGTGGACCCGATTTGTACAAGGTTAGGCTAACTGCGTGTCTCAGACAAAGAGAGGAAAGTGCTTGCATCTGCTCCCATCACGAACTCCCCCTCGAGCCGTTGTGGGATGAGACAAGGTGATAAGACAGAACACCTCGACCAGTCAACACAAACGGTGATAACCTTAGATCCCCAGAAGAGGCGGGGAAAGTAAGAGGGAACAAAGAAAAAAAGTACAGAAATGGTTTTATGTAAGAACTGGTCTAGGCTGTAAGGCACGAACAGCTACTAGGTAGCCTTAATACATACAGTCAGGTGGAGATGAGTGTGGACCGCCGCCTGTCCGCACTATCAACGGGGCCAGTAAAATGTTAGTGATGCCGCTTCTAGCTTATAAAGCGTAATAACGAGAAACTGATTCTGTAGTATTAGAAAGTATGCGCCGAATTGGTCGATTGGAGAAAACAGGAACTACGTCGCGGATTTACTGCTTGCTTGAGGTTAACATGATTCCAAAGTGAACGAAGTCGTGATTTAGGCTGCTTAGCGTGTAAAAGGTGCATATGTGATGGGGAATTTGAGATTGCAGGCATAATCCAGTGTGCGGCATACATCGAAGACACCTGCAACCTGAGGCGGTCGCTGCAAAGATCCCTCGCTACCTTGCCTTGGGCTAGCTCTAAACAGCATAAACAACTGAACCTTCAGATGACCTGACAAATGGCTTCTTTCCAACCGGTGCCTGAATTGACCACCGATTGAGCAGGGGTGCCACGGGTTGAGCAAGGGTGCATAACCGCCCAGGGCAGTTCACTCATTGGTCGGAACGCTCCCGACGAAAACAGAACAGGAAAGGAAAGGGAATTTCTCAAAGAACAATTTCCCACCCTTGCCCTGGTCATGATGTCAGCTTAAAGGAATCTCTAATTTCGATTCTCTTCAGCCGCGGGTCAGCATAATAAGAAGTGCGAATACTCCCAGAGAATTCGAAAAATTTCTGACCTAATAGCCCGGATCTTTAATATTTGGTTAATATCGCCTTCGTCCGTAGTCTGATCGATTACCTTTGTGTGTAATCTGTCTGCATAAAGCTGCCTACACAGTAGGTGGGCGGGCAGGTCGGTTATCGATCTTGAGGTCAGTCTAAAAGTGAAGCGGCCTGTTTTGTTACATTTAACTAAGAAGTTTCCGTAATAGTCCACTGCTAATCCGTAGCAGATGCAACTTCTCTTCTCTGGGAGAAACCCACGCCCAAAAGCCACAACATCCGATCTGGATCGACTAGTGACGCGAGCGCGGGATATCCCCTCGTCTCAGCCATGAAGTATCTTGTAGCTGCTCTGCCCGTCCCAAGATCAACATGAAATATCATCTGTCATCCCGTCTCCCGCCCCCCCCTTGGATACCTATTACCAACTCTTCGGGTCGGCCGTATTTCCCTAGTAGTTAGGCCATCTTTTAGGCGTCATTAGCTCATCCCGGAAGCCTTACGAGACCCATGTCTCTTTCCTATTAGGGAACTTAACCCCATCTCGCTCCCTGGCCAGTTGCTAGCATCACTATCCCTGGTATCTCCTTGGAAGCTGGATGGAAACAACGGAAGCGAAGCGGAAGCACCTGTCAACCCGATCTGTTGAGAGCCAAGATGTCTTGGAAGTTTCTTAGCAGTTAGGGCCAAATATGGGGAACACATGAAGCATAAGGTCCGTTGGACTTTTAAAAAAAAAATTAGACAAGAGAAGCCGCAAAGGCGAGCTTCTCGTGTACCACGACCGGGTCATCTACTATCGGTATCTACATAATTACCTTCTTATGCACATACACTGAGTGGTAATGCTCGAGAGTGCCTGCAAAGCAAAAGGTTCGGCGGGCTTGCATCATGGTAGATCTGACAGTAAAGCAGAAAATCTTTCGGCCCTGCCTGGATCTCTCGGGTTTCTCGGTTCACTGACAATGCAGATTTTATGGGTTGACTTGGGCCTCTCCAGATCTCCCCGTTATTCATGCAAATTTTCCCTCTAACGTGCTCCGAGAGCGTTGACATAACCACCGGTATATCCAAGCTCTTCCCGCGGCGTATAAAATCCAAGCATTGGCAAATGCGGCAATATCTTACCGTCCGATCTTCTAACTCCGGCGGCCTCAGTTAACTGTTGTTATACCAAGAAAGCTTATTACACATTGCAGCCAAGAACTAATACCGAAGACATTAAAAAGCGCGGGCAGGGCATTGGCAACATAAGCCAAACCATCTTGGTTGGTATCACAACACTTGCATTGGTCTATCCGGTCTGTCGCTTACTTGTCGCAGACGCCGCCGAACTAGGTCACCACAAGCGTGTGTAATGGCGGCACTGCATACGCGCCACCGAAAGGGGTGAATAGCGCCATGGTGAAGACAACCTCTCCTGTGAGTACTGGGGTTCGGCACATCGCATAGCGTTGTTTAACTTCCGGCCATTGCCTGTGTCATTCCAAGTTAGCACACTCCTGTACTGATTTTTTTGTCTGTCCTCTGCCCGGGAGTTTATCTGAGAAACACTTTTTATCACGCGTGATTAGGACTTGTCGCTTTCCTCTTGAGATTTCTCACCTCCTGCAGAGGCTCAAAACTCATGAACGCAGCCTACAATTTGGCCAAGAGTTCGAGTCCCTGGCAAAATTTTCCGGCCGGCTGTTAGTTACGGCGATGCTCACTCTTCAGCTATTACTTAACAACAATACAGTTGCAAGGGCATCCTTGGTTGTCAGTCGACGCAATTGTGTGTCCTCGGTAAGTATCCCAGAGTGTCCGTAGAGGCTCGGCGCCTGCCTGCCTCGCTTGCGAGAAGGCCGAATCATACCCGCACACGCTCGACCGGCCCCGGACCTTACACCTCCTTGCTGGGCAAGCTTCAGGGGGCCCGGTGTTACACTTTCAGGCTCGCTTCTCACGTGATTTCGGCAATGATGACGTCCCTCCTCCGACCTGTCCTCACGAAACAGCTATTCCCTTTTGGGGAATCATGCAGTCATCTTAAAGCAGGGCTACAGGAAATGTCCTGCAGGCAGGGGTTGGATAAGCTCACTGAGGAAGTCAGATCTCTCCGCCAAAGGGAGGTCTGAGCTCCCGCTGCTGGTCCCCAAGGTTGTGCCGACGGCCGACCAACCAGCCCTCGAGGTTCCTCCCAAGTTCCTCTGTTTCCCCCTTCCTAGAATTTAAGCTCACCGGCGATCACAGATCCCACCCCCCCAGCCCTCCCAACCAACTTACACACCATGATGACTCCGAGGTACTATGCCATTGTTTACAGCGCATGCAGTGACTTGCTCGCTATCATAGCCGCTTCTCCGCAACCACAAGGATGGCCCACACCCCAGGTCGATATCAAACGGGGGGGAGTATGGGCAGTGGGCTGTGCTGATGCGCAAGCAATAAAGTAATGGCAGAGCAAGCGGGAGGCAGGCAAAGCTCCCAGAGCTCCCCCGCCACCCCCCCTCTCTGCCCTCTGTGTTTCCCACCCAGCTCCTCGCTTTACCCGTCCCCCATTGCTCTTTTCCCCCTTCCTGAGCCAGCCTCCCCCCAGGCGCAACCGCAACCGCCCAAGTTTCCTCTCCTTCTTCCCCCCAGCTTTTTCCTTCTGCTCGTCTTACTGTTCCAGCTCTTTTCCTCGCACTTTCAACTTCGCTTTCCTCATCCCGGCCAATCTATTACTCAAAGACCACCACAATATACATCGATTAGATATCACAATATAAATATCTGCCATGTCTTCGCGCAAGAGGAAGCAGGAGGAGGAAGAAGAGCTCGTTGCTCTTCCAAGTGATGAAAGCGAAGAAGAAGAGGAGTAAGTCAATTCTTAAGCCCAATAAGCCCCTATCATCCCGTGCTTCGTCCGCGGCGCTCGGCGGAAGCTCGATTCCACCCAATCGAACCGTCCTGTCGCAAATTATGCGCCGGCTTCGCTTGAAGTTTCCCTCGGTGCGCACACGCCAACTCCTCTACTGCGTCAATTCTTGGTGCGATTGTCGGCTCTGTCGTTATGAGGCTGAGCAGTGGATATCGAGGAATCGCGTGGATATATGCTGACCACGAACCGACAGGTATGAGGACGATGAAGATGATGAGGACGTTGAAGATGACGAGGAAGGCGAGGAAGAGGATGAGTACGACGAGGAGGGAGAACCAGAAGGAAAGAATGGCGTCAATGGTAAGTCGCCTCTGGGTGTTGAACCACTTAACGACCCTCGCACCGACGTGCAGCCTTTTACACCGGGTCAGCGAGTCCTCATCTACTTTCTTCTAACATGTCCTCTTCCAGCAGAACCAGCTTCAGCTCCAGCTCCTCCAAAGAAAAAACAAAAGACTACTGCCGCCAATGATGAGCCAGTCCCGGTAGTCGATAACGGCGAGGAACAAGGCGATGATGACGAAGTCGACGAGGATGAAGTTACGGAGGATGACGTGACCGAAGAAGAAGAGTTCGAAGGCGAGGAGGAGGAGGAGCCTGTCGCCGCTACCAAGGGCAGGGTCAATGTCGACGCTCCAACCGGAGCCAAGAACGGCGTCGCGAAAGCTGCGGTCGGCGGCGACGATGAGGAGGATTGAACCGTCCTCGACCCTCTACTCCACACATGCTACCTCTCTCGTGTCATTCCCGCTTGTATTGGTGCCGTCGCGGAAGCATTTTGGCCCCTTTTCTGTTCGTCTCTCGCCACAGAAACATGCACTCGCGTTTGAATTGGCACCTTAATATCTACTGTCTTCTTTATCTGGGAATAGACGAATGGATATCTGTATAATGCAAGCTCATGTAAGAGGGGCACATCCAACAGACCCCAGCCTTGGTCATCGCAATATAAGTGCGTTCGACCGTTCCCACCTTTCTTCAACCATGGAGATCCTCCCCGAGGTAGCTTAGTTTCGACGTAGTAGCTGCATTCGCATGCCGTTCCACAAGTCAACTCGACGCAGCGAAATAGTTGACATTTGAGCTCCCTGTGACAGAGTAAAACAAGTTGTCAGACAAGATAAACAGAAGATATAACCCACTAGAAGCCCTAGCAAAGGACCCCCTTTCGGGCATCAATACTTCTTATCCATTTCTTATCGTACGTGAACGTAGTCCCCATCGACATTCGTTACAGCTTGGAAACCCCACAATTCCACACTGCCTTAATGCCAGTAATTGACCAACGGCTGCGCTGGGAGCGGGCAGCGTGGTGGCCTTCTCCCACTCGCTCCTCTACCCGTCCGGCTGGTTGGGTCCGGCACTCATTGCCGCTTTGCCATGTCTGTCATGCGAACCTGTAGCAAACAAGGGACCTACTGCATATGTACCAAAACAGACCTACCAGTGAGCCAGGGACCGAGAGAGGCTCCTGCTACTCTGATGCGGCCCGTTATGCGCGCCGCGCGAAAGGGTCCAGAGTCGAATCTGGCTCCTTGGTCTGCTGGAAGACCCACACGCCGACCGACCGACCCGTAGTAGCTATGTTATTGCGAATGGAGCGATAGACTAGGGTAAACAGATAGATAAATGGACGAGTGCATGGATTACGTAGGTACGCAGTCGGGACTATCTACGGTTTGTGTATGATACGCGCCGGGGTTATGTTGAATAGCAACGGTTGGTCAGCTTGAATTGGGGAAGGGTGATTAAGTAAGTATACTTAATGTATTCGGGTAACGATCAAAAGAGAATGGGTGGTTCCTAGCTTGTTGGAACATTAGATGATGGTACCAGCCTCGTTACGAAGATGAGAGAAAGACGGAAAAGGTCTATATCCTCTGTTGTTGACCTTGGGTTGCTTAACCCAGACGGGGAGGGATATGGAGTGAGTTATGATACTTCTTCTGCATACATCCTTGGTTGGACTTGCTCCAGACTCCATGTTGGGATAAGAACGGGGGCCGATGTCTACCAAGATAGGAGCTGGTTTGTCTGAGGTGTCCCGCGAGGTCTCCATACCGGGGCTTGTGCGGGTAGGTTACCTAAAGCAAGAGAAGAGGGGGGATGCTTTGGAATTCGCTGATGTTATAGCGGGCGTCAGGAGGCCCTGTGTGTTTCTGCACCCCGAGCGAGGCCCATGTCATAAAAACCGATTTCACTCTCGATACTGAACGTAGAGGAGCCACTTTTTCGATGGATTGAAGACCAACTATTAGGCCATTGCAGTTGGGCTTGGTCCCATCATCTAAAGTGGTAATTACTTGTAACCATTTCCTATCTAGCAGAGTCATGTGCATTGCATACACTCGGCTTGATGTTAACGACTATCTGTTCGAGTAGGCAGCCTCCAATCAAAGGAGATACTCTTATTTGCGTACCAACCTTGCTTCCCGCATCCAAATCTAGGCAGATATTCTGCCTCTAATTAATTCCGCGCCTCCTTAACTGAATCAATCCACGTAGGCCTAGGGTATATGAACTTGCTGGACGGATCATTCGTCTCTCAACCCCTATCCCAGAAAACCCCTCCTGCAGAAAACAAGCTTTCCTGCGGCTCTGGAATGCCAGTAATGGTAGCATAGGAGGTTGCAGGATGAGGCGGCTTCAGGGCTGACTGGCCGCCTAGCCCCGGGACAGAATCGTGGACGACTGGTCGAGCCAAGGCAGAACTCACGAATGGCAGCTAGGTTCGGCACCGCCCGGGAAATGCATCCATCCACCAGCAAGTACCGCGAGCCCTCAAGGAAGCCGAGTCGCTGCTTTCATACTCGCTCATGAGGGGCACAGGGATGCTGCTCTCGTTTCACACACCACGATCGATGATCACCCAAGCGCCTACCCTACCCGATCCTCTGCTTTCGCCTGACCCAGATCTCACTGTCTCCCTCTACCACCCCCTCGGTTTTCTTGGTACCATTTGCACCACTATCTGCACTCCCGCCGGCGCCGGAGCCGACAGCAGTCAGGGTCCGCAACTGCACCTCCCAGATGGCGAGGCGGTAGTTCCCGCGATCCGCGCGCCCCGTAACCAGGTCGAAGGATCAGCCGTGCCTGGGTCACGTCAGCCCGCTGCTCCAGACGATGCCGAAGTCCTCAATGTCGAACGGCGTTCCGTTGGACAGCGGGTAGGACGAGTGCGGACACCGCTGTTTACCCCCCTCTCCCTGGTTAGCGAGGTCTAGACTTTTGCCCGCGTGGGGAGAAGACACGTTAATGCGATTATCGGGGGAGACGGGAGGAAGGTTAAGGAGGAGAAAAGCAAGAGAAGATGGTTACCACGGAACGGTGGACGAACTCACGTTTCAACAGCGTAAAACTTCCCCTTATACCGCAAGACGAGGACCTGATTCTTGAGCCCCCTCAAGTATTCTGGGGACCGCGCCTCTTCTCCTTCTCCGAGCGGCACCTCCTTCCACCGCCGCGGCATCATCCACCACGACCCAGCGCAGTCACCTGTGGGATCTTGGAACACCTTGCACCGCCGCGCTATCGCTACCGCAGGACCGCTTGTCTGCCAGGCTGGCCCCGTCGAGCTCGAGGTTCGGGAACGACGAAGCGAGCTCGACGAATGTCCATGGGTCCCCGCGGCGGGAGCCGGACATGAAGGGTGATGCAGCTATGCTGGTGGTCATTGGTTGGGGAGTGCGCCTTTCGGGGTGTTGGGTGAAGGAATCTTGAGGGGGCTCCGCGCACCGTGTCGGAGTCTTTGGATGACTCTGCTCGCACAGGCGGCGCGACACAACTTGGCGAATTACCCAGTGCCGCAGGAAAGTGATAGACATCCGATTTCCGATTGCTACTGGCTGACAATGACTAAATTGTCACTGATGTCTCCCTGGTATCTTAGCTTTACACCCCTTTCACGAGTGCAGTTGAGTCATAATTCAGAAATCTTACGCAAAGAGTGGGAGGTTCGCGATGGGTACAGTAAATTATCGACTGACATGACAATTCACACTGCATATACCAAGCCGGCCCCTTTCCTTGTTTTCCTATGAGAGTGAAACTCCTCATCGCTGTACCTTTCCATTCGATGATTTCGTTACTTCTGATCTTAACTACACACTGACTTTCCGTCGGCTTATAAGATGTCCATCGTCGTTTGGGTCTCATGCTCACTTTGGGCCATGTCTATACGAATCACCGCAACGCTGACTACCGCATGATATACCGCCACCGCTTATACCTGTTCGGTATCACGTTCTTCTAGGGGATACATGAGGAGTCTAGCCGTAGCTTTGGGTGAATAAGGTATGATGTTCATTCGTCTGAGTTATCACTTCATGCGTGTGACAGACCTTCTGACCAAAGCGCCAATGAGTAATCATCAGACTACGCGCAGAAGCTCGGATGTTAACTATACCGGTGTGTTCGGTGCTTCACTTCTCACTAGGCATTGCACAGCGGAGAAGATATGCAGAACTCAAAAGTTTAACTTAGCATGGTATCACAGGACTACACGAAACACACCGGAAAAAGGCAGGCCTTGAAACACGAGATAAACAGCAGGGAGATTATATTTAGCCCTCCTCGGCGTCCATATCGTCGTGGCGTCTCTTGCCGGTGCGGTTCCGGCCTTTCAGCACCGCGCCCTTCTTGCCGCGACCTTCCTGCAGGTTCTTCATCTCCGTCTTCGCGTGCCGCTGCGCCTCTTCGACGCGCGGCTTGAACACCATGACCGACTCCTTGTCGGTCTCGTGCTCCGGCAGCTTCTTGCCCAGCGCGGCTTCTATGCGTAGCCAAATCTGTTCCGGGTGTTAGCAACTTCTGGATTTAAGCGGTTTGGGCTAAATCAGTAGTGCAGAGGCTATGATTCATCAAAGGCCTAGGCGCTTACCTCGAGATCATATTGCGTAACGATGGATAGGGCATGACCGCTCTTTCCGGCACGCGCCGTTCGGCCAACTCTGTGGATGTAGGTCTTGCTGTCTTGCGGAAGGTCGTAGTTCAACACTACATCTACGCTTGGGATATCTAGACCTCTTGCGGCAACATCAGTGGCAACCAGGATGTCCCGGGAGCCCGCCTTGAACTTGTTCAGTGCCCCAAGGCGAGCGGATTGGGATAGCTGACCGTGAAGGGGGATAGCACCAAAGCCCAAAGTTCTTAACAGGATGGCTATCCGCTGAGTTTCGTAGACTGTGCGCGCGAAGACGATGGTGGATTGGCCGGCAAACTCGTTGACGAGGAAGGTTAGATACACATCCTTGTACATATGAGGGATGAAGAGATATTTCTGGATCAGCGTCGATACCGTCTGGTATTTGCTGGTGCTGATGGAGACTTTCAAGGGGTCCTTCAAACTAGCGCGCTGTAGACTTTCGACTTTGGACGACATAGTGGCACTGAAGAGGAACGTTCTTCTTTCTCGCGGGACGAATTTGAGGATCTTGTCGAGGATTGGCCCGAAGTCCATGTCTAGCAGGCGATCTGCTTCGTCCATAACTAGGTACTTGAGATTTCTCAGAGAGAAACCCTTGGTCTTCTCTAGATGGTCGAGCA
This sequence comes from Monosporascus sp. CRB-9-2, assembly GCA_004155915.1. Classification (NCBI taxonomy): domain Eukaryota; kingdom Fungi; phylum Ascomycota; class Sordariomycetes; order Xylariales; genus Monosporascus; species Monosporascus sp. CRB-9-2. The sequence goes on along the minus strand of QJOA01000664.1, from coordinate 25,681 downwards.
CTGTAGAATTAGAATCAGTACACTTGGCCTATGATTATGTCGACTCGCCCAATCGAGACAAACGGGGCAAGACGTGAATGTAGAAGTTGCTTACAACGTCCGGGGGTCGCGACTATAATGTGTGGTTTCTTTCCTAGGGCGATGGCCTGTTGCACCATATCCAGACCACCGACAATCACAGCGCATCGTACAGCTATCAAACTCCCCAAGGCTTCGAATTGTTGCCCTATTTGATGCGCCAGTTCTCTCGTGGGCGCGAGAACAAGACCAAAGTAGGCCTGTGGATGCTCGAGGAGGGCCTGTAGTATAGGCAATGCAAAGGCAGCAGTCTTTCCACTACCCGTTTCTGCTAGACCTATCACGTCTCGGTTTTGTAGGGCGAGGGGGATTGACTGCGCCTGGATAGGTGTCGGGTTCTTGTAGCCGAGAGATTCACAAGCCTCGCATAGCTCGTCGATGATACCCAGATCTTTGAAAGTCTTAGGCTTCGAGGCCTCGTTGGATCCCACATCTTCGGCGGACTCTTCTAAGGTGGCCGACTCGGGTGACAACCGGTCGTGAGCGATCTTTCGTCGTTTGAGGGTAGTGGTAGACATCGTAGATTTATTTATTCCGAGACACTGTTTTCGGATTGTGATGTTGAGAGCTCGGGATGACACTTCTAGGAGGTAAATTTGTTCTTAAGTCATGAACAAATAAAGTTGGTAAGCTCTCAACCAAAACCGCTTCCCGGTTCTTCTACCCTACAACAAGCTTCATGACCGGGGTGTCGCAGATGCACCGAGGAAAGGCTACTGGATAAGGACGGAGAATGCAGTGGAGGGGCAGAAACTCCAAGAAAATTTGACCGCCTTTCCTATCGCAGGCCTTTTATCTTTAATCATGTCTTATCGTGTCGTATCTGATCTTATCTAATCGCACTTCCAGCGAACTAGCGCAACACTTACTTTTCTGCCGCTGCATGTGGAGCTATCCAGCCAAAATTTCCCAGAACCAGCTCTTACGAGTTGCATCTTCTCGACATATACCTGTGACATACAGAGTCGTGATAGGTCTCTTACCGTCGACAACGCAAGTAGGGCTACTTATTTGTCAGAGTCGCCGACACGATGGCTAAACCTCGGACGAAAAAGCGCACTCATGTCGGCGCCAAAAATCCCAAGCATAAGGCCCCCCTGCCAGGCCGGTCGACAGCGGCAGCGCAAGACCCTAAGAGCATGGTCATTCGCATCGGCGCAGGCGAAGTCGGATCGAGTGTCAGTCAATTGGCTAAGGATGTTCGTATGGTAATGGAACCCGGGACCGCAAGTCGTCTGAAGGAGCGACGCGCCAATCGTCTTCGAGACTATGTTACTATGACCGGACCTTTGGGCGTCACGCATCTCCTCCTATTCTCCAGATCCGAGTCGGGCAACACGAACCTCCGGATCGCGACTACGCCGAGAGGACCTACGTTACATTTCAGGGTAGAGAAATACTCCTTATGCAAAGACGTCCGGAGAGCTCAGAGGCATCCCAAAGGTGGAGGCAAGGAGTATATGACGCCGCCATTGGTATGCGCCCGTTGTAACTTTCGCCCATAGGCTTCGGCCGTTAACATGTTTCCAGCTTATTATGAACAACATCACTACCCCTAACTCGGATGCGAACTCCAAAGTTCCTAGTCATCTCGAGACTCTCACTACCACCGTCTTCCAGTCTCTGTTCCCCCGTATAAACCCCCAGACGACGCCCCTCAAGTCTATACGGAGAGTCCTTCTTCTCAACAGAGAGCCCGCCAGCGATGGTGATGATGGCTCTTTCGTATTGAACTTCCGGCACTACGCCATCACCACGAAACCCGCCGGCATGTCCAAGCCCCTGCGGAGGCTGAATGCCGCCGAGAAGCTCTTAAACACGAAGAAGACGAGGAAAGGCGGAGTCCCGAATCTGGGAAAGCTTCAGGATATCTCAGAATACCTGATCGGCGGCGAAAATGGCGAGGGCTACATGACGGATGGAGCTACAAGCGGGAGCGAAATGGACACAGACGCCGAAGTAGAGGTCCTAGAAAGCGCGCCGCGCAAGGTGCTGTCCGCCAAGACACGCGCCGCGATGGCTGAGAACGGGGACGACGGCGCCGAGGAGGGGGACGAGAAGCTCGAACGCCGCCGGGTGACGCTCACCGAGCTCGGCCCGCGGATGAAGCTGCGCATGACCAAGGTCGAGGAGGGTCTTTGCGCCGGCAAGACCATGTGGCACGAGCACATTCACAAGTCGCGCCAGGAGGTGCAGGAGCTGGAACGACGGTGGGAGAAGAGGAAGCAGGAGAAGGAGGCCAGGCGGAAAGAGCAGAAGGCTAACGTTGAGAGGAAGAAGAAAGAGAAGCCTGCTAAAGGTGGCAGGGGCGAAGGCGAGGAGGATGAGGACAGTGACGTGGACATGGATGGGAATAACAGCGACTTGTTCGACGAGATGATGGAGCAGGATGAGTTCGATTCCGAGGGCTTAGCGGGCGATGCCGAGGAGGCTGTACATGAGGGTATGGGCGAGGATGAGTGGGAGGATGAGGAGGTCGAGATTGCTAATTCGCGATAATGAAAGAGTTGACGGCATGGCATAGGCGTCTGGCGCAGTTGGTTCGGAATATTCTCTATCTCATTTGATCCATAATACCATTGCCGCCTGCTTGTACTTGATGGCGACCTCTTGACTTGTGAGAAGTAGATGCAACGTTGTTAGGTCTTATTGACTTGCTACTGCTTGATTGGTTTGCGGGATAATTGGCAGCTTTATTCATATCAACTTGTCCGGCGTTACAGCCGATGTCCATTCACACCTTCCCTTCAAACATGCACTGTCATATATAACGATCTGACCAGGAACGGCAATATAAAGTGGTGAGAATATATACATAGGAAGGACAGGGAATGGTTTGTTTCCCTACCAAACCAAAGGTTCACAAGTGTGGAATTTGACACGGTGATGCGAGTGAAACGTTAATCGACAAGAATGTCGACCAGTTCGCCCCCCTAAACTCAAACACTAGGGGGAACGCTTAGACGCCAGGAATGCGCCATCTCAAGGGGCTCCAAATACCCAAAAACAGAGCATACCCCATTCGCCTCCGGCGGAGACCAAATTGCTCGCGGTAAGGCTACTTACTCATAGGTCGAAAGAAGCTGCAGGATACCGTACCAAGATGGGCCTCGATATCTACTGGATCGGACTCCTGGTTCTCGTGCCCACGGTGGTGTTCGCCGCCGGACACAACGCCATACTGAGGACCTTTAGGAGGAGAAGAGGGCTCGACGCGGAGACGTGCTGCGAGCGAGATGGTGAGGTGTGGGAGTTTTGCACGACGTTCCTGCGGGTGTATCTCCTCGTCATGGGCTCGGAATGGGTGCAGGTGAGCCCGTCTATCTGTTGCTCTCTCCATTTTCATTTCCAGTTATACGAACGGAACCAACTGTCCCCTTAATTACTTAGATAGATAACTAAGCAACCCCACCCACCCACAGGGCCCCTACGTGTACGCTCTCCTGCGCGACGAGAAAGGCCTCCCGGAACCGACGGTGGCCCTGCTCTACATAACCTCCTATACCTCGGCGGCCGCGACGGCGTTCGCGACGGGATGGCTCGCGGACCGCTTCGGCCGCCGCGCCGCCTGCCTCGCCTTCTGCTGCGTGCACGCGCTGGCCTCCGCGTCCGTGCTCGCCGATGCCCTCGCCGTCTTGTTCGTCGGCCGCGCCGCCGCCGGCGTCGGCATCGCCCTGCTCTGGACCGCCTTCGAGAGCTGGATGGTCGCCGAATATAACGCGCGTGGGTTGGGGCCGGGGGGCGACGGCGGTGGCGGAGGTGGCTTCAGGCTGAGCGCGATGTTCGGCCTTATGACTACTGCGAATTGCATTACGGCTATCTTGGCGGGGTTTCTGGGACATTGCGTCGTGCTTGCGTTGGGCTCGAAGACGGATCCGTTTTTAGTTGGGATCGTGAGTTGGTTTGTTTGTTTGTCTCAAGCCCCTATTTACCCCTATCAACCCGTATCCGGTCCGCTGATAAGCTGATACAAAATACATATAGGTCCTAGACGTTTGTGCCGCTGTGCTGATGCTCCGCACTTGGAATGAGAACCGCGGCAGGGGAGGGGAGAACAATCGCGCGACCGTAACAGAGACTCCACGCGACCTCGATATCGACAATGCCACACGACCAGACAAAGTCCGCGAGCGGGGGACCGCCAGTGGATTACTAAGAGACGTCAGACTCTGGGCCCTGAGCTTTGTCTCCTGTTGCTTCGAGGGCACCATCTTCCTGCTGAGGTTCTTCTGGCCGGGCACGCTCCAGGAAGCCCGCGCGAGGGATCACCCGGAGGAAGACGCCGACGCCATCCCCTACGGCGTCACGTTCGCCTGCTTCATGGCGACCATGGTGATGGGCGCACTGCTCTTTAACGCGCTGGCCCGGCATCATGGCGACGCCGACGTCTATTACTCGTGTTCTAAGACCACTAGCGACGGCGGCAATATCAGTGACAGTCACAGTAGTCATATCAACAGCGAGCACTGCTGGAAACGAGACGTGGCCGCCGTCCTGACGCCGACCCGCCTTCTGGCCGTGGCCCTCCTCCTGGCGGGGGCCAGCTTCCTGGTCGCGGCGTTCGCGCGCGCCGAGCTGCACCTCTTCGTCGCGTTCCTGGTCCTCGAGGCCTGCAACGGCGTCTACGTGCCCAGCATGGCGTTCCATCGCAGCGCCGTTGTCGGCGACGACGGGCGCGCGAGCGTCTACGGCATCATGAACGTGCCTCTGTTTGTATTTGTTGTCGTCGCGCTGTGTACTACTAGTGGTCGTGGGGGTGAGTCAATCAACGCGCCTTCCTCACTTTCATCTCGTTTTCGTCTGAGATGGGTAGCCTCGAAAAGCTGACGTCGGTTACTGTTCTAGGAGAACACCCACAAACTGTCTTCCTGGTCTGTGCCATGTTGCTGCTGGTCGCCGCTGTGGCGTCGGTGGTAGGTCTTGGCGATCTTAGCCGACCGAGGGGGTTCTCGCAGCTACCGGGTCGGGATTGCGAGAATGTTGGTTGCGAGAAACAGGAGGCCCAGAAGAAGTAGCCTATAACATATACAATAATACCCGTGTTTTCTTTGTTGCATAGTCGTAGACATTCATCCTTTGAGAATCGGAGGAGAACGTGATCAGGTCAACGATTAGGAGTCATGAGCCATAGAAGATAGACGTATCATACTACCCCTTTTGATGGGCTCTGCTATGAGTTAGGTCGAGTACCATCCTTGGAGTTTAAAGACAGTAGGACATATATGGCAGCCTTCGGTCTTTTCAAGGTTGTGATCGATAATACCAAAGTCCGTTCTGGATATGGTTCCTTTCCATGTATCCTTAACAAAGAGGCGGTTGCGACGAATGCCTTTATAACCGCATATATATGCACTTGAACTGATGGTGACGGCTACGTCAAAAGCTCTCGCTAACATCATAACCCTACGAATACTTTATTATGCTTTAAGCGAATCATGTGAGCCGCCGCAACTTCATTGGAAAACGCAGGAGTATCTATGTAACATTGCAAACGATTTTTGGCCAGTGGCCTTCTTAGCGTCGACCTAGAGCAGTTGGGCGGAGTTCTGCTCTGATCGATATACAGCAACGTATAACCATAGCTGCCGTTCGGCATCACATCACGCATCAGGAAGCAGTGAGCGTATTAGAACGGCCCTCACGCGCAAAGTTCTACAGAGCCCTATACACCATCCCTCAGGATTACGAGAGCAGAACGGCAAGGAACCAGAAAGCTGCCGGATGAGATAGGAAAACACTCCAGGGAAGTAGGCAGCGTTGTTTGGGACATGCCCGCAAACCATACGACCCCTCAAATGGAGAGAAGCCAAGGTGCTGGCCCAGCTACGAATGATACGGCTGAACAGGTACATGGATAGATCGGGGCAGTCTTGTCGGAGCTATGCCCCTGTCGTCAAGCGAAAGAAACAGTAGAATATTTCCTCTTCCAATGCACGGAAGTGGACGCCACACCACACACGGCTATTCCCAGCTCACCGAGACAAGAAGAGGTAACCTGTCCTTCTACCTTAGAGGGAAGGCACCATCTGACGACGAAACCTGGACACCAAATTTGGACGCCTGTCCGAGCAACAGTGAGTATGCCATAGCCACAGGTCAACTCGAATAGGAGCTGAGGCAGGCGTAGGGAATCTAATCTGGGACTCCCTGATCACATCCACCTTTACTAACCACACCAAACGCCCTCACATCAACAACAACTGGCATCACTTCAGCCACCGAAGATAGGACACTGAACACTGGAACAAATCGCCTTCAAGTGCGCCCGCCATTAACTACAGGTAATCATAGAGCTTAGTATCATATGTACAGTGGGGAAGTGGCTAAGAGACTTACGTAAAGGCTTTCAAGAGACCACGCATAATTGCATGAAACGAGGTCCAAAATGGCACTAGTGTCCTTTAGGCTTAGCCTCCTGGCGTATTAACTCTACAGTGACACGCAGGAAGGACACAACTTAGAACAATATTATCAGAGCAACGATATTAAGAAACGAGTACCGAGTACTAAAATCTTGATAACAACTAAGGGTCGCAGGGCCATCCTTTCACGAGTGCCGCCCTTTCATCTTGTTTCAGTCTACCTATCACCATTAGAACATGTGGACCCTCTTAGACGAGTGGAACATGGCCGGCAGCAAGTCCTTGTTGTCGTTCAAGCTCTCCACAGCACCCCGAAGGCGCTTCGGAGTTTTCTTGAGGACAGAAGCGCTGAGGTTCTTCTCAAGGTGCTCTGCGTGCATCTCTAAGAGCTTCTCTCCCAGCGCTAACACGGTGAAGTGCCCCGCCAGCTTCGCCGCCGTCTTCCCATGCTCAAGAATATGGTCCATGACCCCCTGGGTATCAAGGCCCTCGCTACCCTTGCTCGGGTCTTCCGACAGGCTGCCTAGCGCCCACTTGGCCAGGCTCGTGCCCTCCTTGAGCATCTCCGTGCCAACCTTCATGCCCTCCTTGCGCACCTCGACGCCCGAATTGGCCAGGTCCTGGCTTTCGATATATGTCTCTAGGATCTTGCACAGCTTGCGCTTCTTGCGCGCCATGTACGTGTTCCACACACTCAGCAGGCCCGGTTCAGGCGAGGCGTTGTAGAAGTTGATCTCGTCGGCCGCGATGCGGTACCCGTAGAACTCGTGCGTCGCCCCCAGCTCGAAGTAGCACAGGAACCACTTGGCGCCGGGCGTGTTGGAGAAGCGCGCGAGCACCCACTCGCCGGCGACGTACTCGAGGTACGGCGTCTCGATGAACTTGATCATACGGCTCACCATTTTCTCCTCTTTAGTCTGATCTTTGTAGTCGACATCCTCAAGTGCGGCTCTGCCCTCTTGCTCTTCTTTGCTAGGTTCAACAGCTTCATTCTTGTGGCCGAGGGGCAGAGTGAGGCGTGTAGCGGCGATTCCCTTCAAAAGCTCCTCGTCTACCTCCTCTTCAGGGTTCCCCCTCTGCATTTCGACGACCTTTCTCTCGACCGCTTCGACTACATCGAGCTGTTTCTCCAGAGCGTGCTTCTCGCACATAAACTTGACGGTAACCATGGCGAAGCCCGTGCTGATAGTACACGTGCCTGTAATCTTCTGGTACCGGCTAGCGGCCTTGCGGATAGCGACACGCAGCTTCTCTGGCTCAAGCATCCTGATGATGACACGCTGGATGTCGAAGATACCTTCGATGCCCGAGTTGTTAACGATGATCGGGTTCGGCGAGATGGTGCTGCCCATCCCGTCTGTCCCAGTGACCTTCTTCGCATATTTAGTTTCGCTGATGTCGACGATGACCTCTTGGACCTCGGGCGGTAGGGTTGCCGGTGACTCAGGCGGCGAAGCTTCAGCAGCAGGTGTTTCTGGTGATTTTACGCCTTCCTCGTCTTCATCATCGCTGTTATGCGCGTCTTGAGGCGTGATGCTTTTGATGTAGCCCATCACACGCGAATGCAGTGGTTTCCAGATCGCCTTTGTCAACTGCGGCTCAGGCGATGATGGATCTCGAGGTTCTTCAACGACCGTTTCTGCCGTACTCATGGTTGGTGAGAGTGGAGTTGGAGCTTCAGTCTCGGTCGGGGGACTCTTGGATGACCCGGAATCCTTCTTGCCAAATTTGCCGAAAGACGGTTTCGAAAATCCCATCCCCATCTTAGAGGAGGCTTCAGACTCGCTAGACTTCCCGGGAAACTTGGGTAGGGACATCTTGCCTTTAAGCAAGGAGGGTGTCATCGAAGGTGGAGGCCGCATTCCGAACGGGAGGATGCCGCTTTCACCACTCCCTGTTCTCGAGTTCTCGGACTTCTTGTCCTGACTCTTAGGCGGAACAGGCACGTCGCCGCAATTCTTTTGGATGTACATCAGGATCTTGCCGATACTCTTCTGCTGCTGCTGGAGAGCGGCAAACTGAGCCTTCTTGACGAACCGGATTACCCCCTGAATCCATTCAATAGGTACGTTTTTCTGCTCTTTCTTCTTGACGAAGTTGATCGCGTCGCGGAGCATGGTGAAGGTATTTTCGTACGCAGCCATCACCTCATGCATCCGGACTTGCACCCGCTCGGCCCGCTCCTTGTTCGTATTATCTGGCAGCTTGAACGCCTTCAGGCTCGAGGGGTGCAGCGACCGGCCACGAATGGGGCTTGCCCATTCTATCCCGCTCCAATTGAAGACAGAGACATCGTTGGATGAAATAACGATCTCGTCCATGAGCCGCGAAAGCGCCTTTGGGAGTCCGTCAGGTGTAAAGGTGGGATATCGAACAGCGAACAGACCCATTAGCGAGTATGCCGCATCCGGCTCGAAGGTGACTTCCCTTTTTGTCGCCAGTGACATGACCGTCTCAGCGGGGAACTTGGTCCGGACGGTGCCTTCTTGCCAGCTGCTCAGATTCTTCACGTTGCCGAAACCGGCGATGTATTCTCTGTCCCGTAATACTGGGTCCCTCGCCTCGGCAACTAGACATTTGAGCAAGAAGTCGATAACTTCTTTTGCATTTCCTCCGTTAGGAAAGTACTTCTCGGTTGCATTTTCTCGAAGATAGCCCTTGAGGATATCGAACAGGGCCTTGTTGACGCGGTTTCCGGTATCCCGTTCTTCGCTCAGGTCCTCGGTAGCAAAGTAAACGGCTTCGGCTATACGAGAGGTGGCAGTCTCCCTGTCGATATCCTTGGGTATCTGGACGCCCAGGTCCTCGAGAATAATGATCAACTTTTGCGCTACCTCAATTCTAGTGGCGTCCTCATCCGCCTTGTTGGAGGTGAAGAGGCTGTTTTCATTCCGGTCCCTGAGCTGTGGTTGCTATTAGTAACTGTCCACAAGATGAATATTAAAACCTTACGTTGGCATTTCCACGCTGCATAATATCCTTCAGCGCATCCAGCTTCCAAAAACCATGCAGCTCATCCACTTCCTGACGTCCCCTCTCATCTGCACAACAGTACAGCGAAATGAACGGGCAGATGTAGTAATAGGGGCCAAGGTTCTCAACCGGTCGACTCAAGGCCCCCCACGCGGAGTTAACATAGAAGGTGTTCTTGCTCAGGACCAACTCCTGCAGAGTCCACCCGCGCGTGGCCCACCGAGGCTTCTTTTTGTCGATCTCCTCGAAGCTTGTGAAATTGGGTTTGCGCGAGCGGTCGTTTCTCAATATATCCCATTCACGGATCCACTCCTCAGGCTCGTTACTCTCGTCTAGATGCACCAGACAGAACTCGGCGTGCGCGTACCAGTCGCCCATGAGCGAGAACGACTCGACCTGCTCGCTATAGTTGCGCTTGTCGATGCAGCAGGAGTCGAGCCACAAGTACCGCCTCTCGCAGCTGGGGAAGAAATTCTCATCGAAGACCTTCTTGGCGCATTCGATGGACTGCTCGATCTTGATGGCTGATCGCCATCGTTCCAGGCACGAGAACATGTCGTCGACGGCGGCACGCAGGTGGCTGTTCTCCTGGAAGAACCTGATGTCCTTTTGCAAAGCTTCGCGTGCTGGTTGAGCCTTCCCAACTCTATCCATCTTAGGGCTCTGTTCATCATCCCTACTCTCTGCGTTGGCAGCTTGGTTGACTTGGCCCTTGGCGCCGAGGATTTTATCCTCCATCTCTCGGGTAATACTTTCGGAATCGTTGGCCTTCATCTTGTCGACATGACGTTTGGCCTTCGCATCCTGGTCGTCTTTTACAGCGTTCTCGACCGATTTGACGTCCAATCGGCTAACTAGCAAGCCCCTGACGATATCACCACTTGCGTCGCTCTTTGGCATCTCACCCGAGACATTAGAGGCGAGGAACCTGATAAACCTTTCTTGTTCATCGATTTCCGCTCTGCACTTGTCCTTGATCTTCTGGACGTCGCTTCGCTGATCCTCGCTGTACCCAACCGCTGCCATCCTCCCTTCCACGGTGGAAGCTTTAGCAGCGAGCTCCTTGACCCTCTGCATATCCGACGATTTCATATCAGTGATAAAGCTGTATTCGATCTCACTGCCCTTCCAGCTGTGAGACACAATGCAGTACTGCCCTGTGACTCCGATACGGGGACGCTCATCCAGATTTCCCGTAGCCATGTCAAACATGCGTATAGGGTCTCGCGAGCGGTTTACAGCCGGCGTACTGACTAGCGCCGAGTCATTGGGACTATCCGTTTGAGGAATAGGGGTGGGATTGAAAGTAGGCTTGAAGCGCGGGATGAACAGCAGGTTCAGTAGAGCCCGCAGTTTGTCTGAGTTCTTGTCGAAATCTTTGGCACATTCCTTGACGAACTCTTCAAACCTGTCCAGGTCGACTGCTTTCGAGGGCAACAGCGCTTTAGCTGTGACGTACTCCATCTTATCTGCGTCGTTTGGTATTGCTGTCAAAATCCAAGAGCGGAGCCAAATACCAACCCTATATAAGAGGATCGCTATTTAAGAACCCCGCACACGACCAAAGAGCTTGGTTGACGGGTAGGTTCTCGGTGACAAGAAGAGGGAGCGGGGCTTGAGCCGGCAGGTTGCTCTGAGCAGACTCTCGTGGCGTGTCAAGCGTCGAGAGGCTGGGGAGAAGATGCGAGGTCCAATGAATCCCACTTCGATCATGTAATTGCAGTCCAGCTATAGAATCCGCGGACAAGATCAACAATATTTGTAGACGATTGGTTCGGGTAAAACGGAAGGTTCCGCTCTTTTGGCTGGTTGCCAATTGATGGTATGCGCGTTTCAGCCAGCCACGAGAATTACAATTGCGCCATTTCCCGTAGTCTTCTAGCTTCATCCAGCAACCGCTGAGCGTGTCCGTTAGAGGCAGGATGATCTGCATAAGCTATTGAAGTGTTTTCCAGACCTGACCAGCTAATCGTGCTGTGGCTTTTACTAACCCCTGATTGGCCTCCTCAAGTCGGGAAGGCATAGCTTATGGCGGCTCGGACTGGGGCTATCTTCTGCACCTCTTTCCCCTCAACGCATCCAACCTCGATCGTGACGATCTACTCAATTATCTCGTCCCGCAACACAGAAGCCGTTATTGACTTGGCCTTGCCAACTAATAAAGGGTTATCATGGCTTCATACCACCGAGTTCTCGAGGTCTTCGACAGATCGGTCCGGGCTAGAAGCCTGGAATGTGACTGGTAAGTAGTAATTCCAGAAACGAGTCCCATATCAAAAATAACAATTCGAAAGCGACATTGACCCCTGGGACATCTTAATTGATGACGAACGATGGACCGGCAAGATCCGCCTAGTCGGCTTTGTTGATGTATTTTTCCTGATCTGCTACTCGGGCAAGGAACGCTTCGAGAAGGGACTCATCATCTACAGTATGTGCAGTAACACGGGCTGACTACGAACGTTTAAGTCCACGAGACTGACCTAACACAGAGGACAACCACTCCGTCCGTAGCACTCTGGAACGTGCGGGAAAGAACACGACGGAATATGTCATCAACAAAGAGGCCTTGGAAGATGAAAACAGTAAGTGGTTTGTTTCGTTGTAGCCCTCCCGACTCCTTATGATCACCGTTAATGCCGGAAGGCCCTTTCCATTGTCGCATATTTTGGTCTGGCTAACCGAACGGCTCACTTTTCTAGTCCAGAAGTCGTACTTCAGCTTCGAAGACGAGAAGGGTGGTCTCAATTACCAGATCCTCGGGGTGGGGCATCCAGTCGGCCTAAATACGAACTATGACCCGGAATCCCTAAAGCAATATAAGATCAAGATTCGCAGGAGTAGTGACTTTGTTTCTAGAAGTGAGTATGGCTACTAAATGCTCGGTGGTGTCCCTGACCTAACGCCGGCAGAACCAATCGAACGCGGCTTAAAGCAGCACACCCTCGGCGACTTGATGGTAGATGTTGTCCGCCTGGGATTCATCACGCAGGCGGAGCTGATATCAAAAGTCATTACCATGGCTGTCGCCGGTACTGCCACGGACGACTTAGCCAGGAAGTATCTGCAGGTGCTTAGCGGTGGGCAGCCGGGAACTCCGAGTCTGTCGAGAGATAGGATGTAGGACTAGGCCTCCCGTGGCCAAGGAAGAAAGGTGAGTGACATGCCAGGACTGGCGTGCCCTGGACTCTAAATGGTGCCACACAGGCAATTAAGAAAACCGCAATCTAAAAAGCTGAAGTTACGCCTGCGGATTCACGTAGCAGAATATACTATCTTTTAATTGGGAGACATCAGGCATTTGCTCTTGTTTTAACGTACTGGCTTGCGAAGGGAGTGGGCAAGGGTTATTGTATCCCCATTTTTCCTATGAGACCCTGACATCACACACTGAAGCATATATGGCTGAAGAAGAAGCTATTATCAGGTTGACCTCTAAGAGGTCCTCTCGAGTAACTGAAGGTAAAGATACCTCCTTAAATACATATAAAAACAGCTGCGGCTAAGAGAAAACGATACCGGAGACGTATAAACCGGTCTCCACTAAGTAACTAATTAAACCAATCCAAAACCTGGTCGTTTAATCGTTTTTAGCTAGGTCTAATATACTTCCCTAGTTATTAGGAACTAAAAAAAAAAATTTTTACGAATTTAAATATTATTTAAAAAAAAGTAGTAATTAAAAAAAATTTGGTTTAAAGTATTATAAACTTAATATTATATTAATAAACTATAAAAGTTTTATTAAAAAGTTAAATATAAAAGGAAATAATATTAATATGCTTTAATTTTGTAATTAAACGTAACGTGCTATATAAGTACTTCGGATGTACAAATACTTCGGACGGTTTTTAGCACTTTATAACAACTAATTTAAATAATTTAATTATAATATATTTAAGAAATTTTAATTAATCGAATACTTTTTTGCTAATTAGTTTTATAACTTTTAGATAAATATACGTATTATATTAAGCCTTATTACGGACGTTATATTGTTATTTTTTTCTTTAAACCGGCCAGTAATGTAACGGCTATGGGCTTAACCAACTATTAAACCTAGTCGTACGGTTTATGTTGGCAATGGTATCGTAGGAATCTGAGCAATAAGGGGATAGTCACGTCTGGTAATAGCAGATAACCGTAGGTAATCTGGGTAACTAATTATTATTACAAGCTGGTGCTATTTAAGCTATGGAAATAATGAGCGTATATATATATTTGTTTTGGCTCGATATATTCGAACTGGTTCGATTTATCTATAATGGTTAAGTCTCGTCAAGCCCGTCGAGCCCGTCGAATCACTTCCCTTGCTTAACTGGCTCGAAGCGCTAAGCCCCTTTTTCTCCATTAAACCTATCGAGCCGGTTACGTAAGTTAAGACCCTTTATCGGAAATATTTACATATCTTCCGACCGTTTGGCAATAGGCCAAATCCCTGGGTTATAATACAATCTTTTCCCTTTTAGGATTTTTGCCTTTAAAAATTAATTTGTTTATCGTATCGTTTAATAAATAACTTTTTTTCCTTTTTATTATTTTGTTTTATAACTTAATTATTATATTTAGTCGAATTAAAAAATAACGATTTTGTCGTAAGTATAATAACGTTTTAATTTTATCGGAACGAATTAACCGTTTTAATTTTAATATATTCTTTAATTTTTCCTATTTTTGCTATAAATTTAAAAACGAAATTTATAAGATTTATTTTAATTTTGGAAAATGCTTTTATTATATTAAGCATATTAATTTTTATAACTTTTTTGGTTTTTCCGAATTAAAATATCGGAAGTTAATAAATAAAAAAAATTAATTAAAATTTTAAAAACGTTTTGCCGAAAAGGAATTATTTAAGGCTTAATAGTATTTTAACGAATTATTTAGTTATTTGGTCCGGTTTCGGAATTAAAAGAAATTGCTGCAACGGCGTAAGATCGAAATATTACGTCGGGAAATTTAAAGTATGGAAGCGATAAAAGAATTTGAACGTTTAAAACGGGAATAAAGGTAGTTAAAAACCGAGGTAGTTATATTTGCGTAAGTTACCTTTTTTGTTAATTAGTTTGATATTAAGGGGACGAATTAGGTACCGTTAGGTAGCGTAAATTAAAATTTTAACCCTGGCAGCTTTAACGTTATTAGTAAAAATTCCTTAAAAGGCGTTAAGCGTTTATAAAGTTTTTTGCGGGTTTTTAAATGTTTTCGGAATTTGGGTAACCTTTTTATTTAATTAAGTATTAAATAAGTCCGTTTTATTTCCGTATATTTAATATTTTTTTTGTTTCGTAAATTAATACGTTTTTTATAATTTTTTTTTTCGTTTTATGTTAACTTTAATCGTATTTATTATTAATTTAAGTAAGGAAATATAAAAAATTAAATAAAGTTTAATTTTTGGTGGTAACTTTAATTCGTAATTATTTTTTAAGATTTTTTTGATGATTTGTATAAATTAACGTATTTAAAATCGAATTTTTTGTTAAGTTGCTTAATTTAGACGTTTTTGGTGGTTAAATAAATTATTTCCTTTTCCGAAAAGGTTGATTTTTTTAACTTTTTTTAATTATAATATTTGCTTATTTATTTACGTACGAATTTAAGTTTTATTTTTATTTCGGTATATAATTGTTTTAATTATTTTGATATTAAAATTACTTTAACGTTAGCTGGTTTTTCGTGTAAATTTTTATAAATTTTTGGTATAAAATTAAAATTGGTAATTATTAATATCGTTTTGATATTTTCGTAATAATTGGTATTATAAATTAATTATACAATTAATAACTTTTCGATTTAATTATTTTGTTCGTAGTTGATATAATATCGTAAGTACGTTTTTAACGTTTAATTAATTTTTTCCGTTTATCCGTTTGTTTACGGTTTAAATACGTTAAATAATTTATAATTTAATTTAAATTAAATTATTAATCCTTGTTAAAATTTTGAAATAAAAGTTATGTTTTTATTTGATATAATTTCCGTTAAAAGTTTATAAGTATTTAGGATATATCGAAAGAAAATATATGCGAATTATTTTATATCGGTATTTTCGTTATAAGGTAGGAAATAGGAAAATTTCGTAAATCGATTAACGATTATGAAGATATTATCGTAATATATTTTTATAGCTGGATTTTTTGATATAGGGAGTTTAGTAATAAAGTTAAATATAATAAAATTTTATGGTCGTTTTGCGATTAATAATGGTTATAGCTTTCCGTAAGGCTTATGTCGTCGTGTTTTTATTTTAGCGTAAATATCGTATTATCGTATTATTTTTTATACGGTTAATTTTATTTTAGGAAAGTAATATGTCCGTTATAAGCGTTTTAAGGTTTTGTAGATTTTTGGGTATTTATGTAGTTAATGTTTATATATGTTTCGTATTAGGTTTTTTTAAAGTTTTTCTGGTATTTAAATTTTATTTATTCGTTACCTTTCGGGTAGGTTATTATTATATTATTATATACGTTGATGTATATTAGCTAAAATTTTTTTTATCGTAATAATTTATCGTTATCGTAAATATCCTTCGGGTATTATATCGAAAATTATTTGTTATATTTTAATTTTAAGTTTTTTTAAGTTAGGTTGTTTATTAAATATATTTGCTTTATTATTTTTTAATTTTTTACGATAAATAATAACGTAATCGAATTTAAAAAGATATTTTGCATAACGTAATTATTTTCCGATTAATTTTCATATCGTAAAAAAGTATATAATATTTTTATAATCCGTATATACTTTAATTTGGTATATATTATTTTTAAAATAATATTTAAATTCCTTAAAAACGTTAACGATAATTAGGAATTTTTTGTTATATATAAGGTAATTTAGTTCGGTTTTATATAATTTATAAAAGTAAAAGGTAATAAGGTAAAGGTTTCCTTAATCGTTTCGATATTTAATTATTATTTTTAAAACGTAATCCGAAACGTTAATTTTTAACTTAACTGATCGCTTTAGATTATATATAATTAATACTAGTTTATTAATTAAGGCCTTTTTAATTTATTAAAAAGTTTTTTATTTTTTTAATATTTATTTAAATTACTTTTTTTTTTAATAAACTTTATTAATAGCATAATTATTTTACTAAAATTACGTATAAACCTTTTATAATAATTAACGAATCCAAAAAATGCTTATATTTTTTTAACGTTAATAAGTTATGCTTACTTTTTAATTATTATAAGCTTTTTAAAATTTATTTTAATATATCCAAAAATAATAATATATTTTAAGTATTTTACTTTTTATATATAAAAGGTGCTTTTTTCGGCGTTAACCAAAAAATTAATATTTTATAATATTTATAAAACTTTATAAATATATTTTATATACTTTTTTTTGGTTTTCGAATAAATTAGGATGTCGTCGAGGTAATATATAACGAAAATATCCAAGTATTTTCGTAATATGTAATTAATTATTCGTTAAAAAGTTGCCGGTACGTTTATAAGTTTAAAAGGTATAATAAAGTATTTAAAAAATTCGTATTTAATTTTAAAAGTTATTTTTTATTCGTTATCTAATTTAATTTATATTTAGTTATATTTTTTCCTTAAGTTTAAAAATATAAACTATTAAGTTTCGTATAAATAATCCTTTATTTTGGTAATTAATAATAACGGGATTTTATTTTTAACGGTAATATTATTAAGTTATTTATAATCGATAACGAATTGCAATTTTTTATTCTTTTTCGGTACGAAAAATATTAGGTATCCTGCTAATAATTTGGAACGTCGTATATAACCTTTTTTTAACTTATTTTTAAGGTAATCGCGTAATATTTTTAGTTTTATCTGGTTTAAGTTATAAATAAGGTAAAAAGTAATTATTTTGTTATCTTTAAGAATTATTTCGTAATCCTATTTGTTGTAAAGTAATAATTTTATTTTAAATTTTTTTTAAAATAATCGTTTATATTTATAATATTTTGGTAATATTTTAATTATTTATTCTGGTAACCTTTTAGGCTTTAATAATAAGTTGTTATTTATTTACCGAAATTATGCTTTAAAGTTTGCAATAATATGCCGTATTTTTTAATATACCTTTTGCTTATTACGTATTTTATCCTTTTAAGTAGTAAGGTTTTTGTCGTATTTTTATACTTGTATTCGTTAACTTTATTAATCGAATATTAAAATTTTTCGTTATTTTGCGTATTGGTAAAAAATAAAATAAAATTTACCTGGCTAATCCTTTAATCGATAGCTGGATTATATTACTTTAACCATGGTAACCTAAAAATTATATCGTAATCCTTTATTAAAATAATGTCGAAATTAATAATTTATCTTTTTTTTTCGACGAAAGTTTTAAGGTAATTAATTTCGCGTTTAATTTATTCGTTATCGTAATTAAATATTTAACCTTCGGTATTTTCGATTTTGTAAGGATTTTCCTTATTTCGTTATGGTAATTATAGCTTATTTATTACTTCCGGGGCGATATAGTTTTTTTATATGGTTCCGTAATTTATTATTACGGTATATTATTTCTTTTTAATTCGTATTTATATTATAATTAATTTTTTTTTTTACCGTTTTTATTACGTATAAAGTTTTTTTTAAGGTATTGTTATTTACTTTTATTTTTTTTGTTAACTTAAGGCTTTTTTATAAGTAGCGTTAATTTTTTAAGTTATTTTCGAATCTAGTAATTCGTTTTAAAAGTTATTCGTTTAACTTTTACAGTTATTATAAGTATTTATTTTGTCGGCGTAACGTAATTTCCAAATAAGTAATTTGCTTTTAAAAAGCCTTTTTAATAATATATTTTAATTTTAAAATTTTATTTCCGTAAAAAAAAATAATTAAATTTTTTTTTAAAAAACGCGTTACTTTATTAGGTTTTCGGTAAATGTTAACTGGAATTGCAAATCCGTAATTATCCTTTAGTAATATTTTTTTATTATTTTTTAAATTATCTTTTTTTGCGTTTAATAATCGTATTAATTATAATAATAAAAAAGGTTTTTTATAAGGTAACTTTTTCCTTTTAGCCAACTTTTAAATGTTATTAATTAATTAATCTCGTTTTAAGTTATTATTTTTCGTAAGTATCGGTATTATTTTTAACTTTTCGGGTCGTCGCTTATTTAATTATTAAAATTAAATCCTTATCGCCATATTTGCATAATTCGTCGTACGATATATTTTTTATGGTTTTCGTATATTTTGTATTAATATCGTTTGTAGTTAACGGCGTAAAGCTTTCCGTACCGATCGGGCTTTTTTAGGCATAAGTTTTCGTTTTATTTTCGGTATTCCTTAGTCCAAACGTTAAATATTACCTAATCGTTTCTTTTCTGTCGTCGTTATAACTGGGAGATGAATTATATTTTTTAAGTTCTTTTTATCCTTTATGCTTTTAAAGCCATTTTATAGGGGTAGGTTTAGTAAAAATAACCTTTTTAATTATTGTTTGGGATAGCTTTTTAGTTTTCTTTAATTTTTATCGTATTTTTGGTAAAGGGTTATAATTATTTCGGATACGAATTATATTAATCGTTTTCTTATTGCTGGTTTTCTTCCGATATTGGCTTTTGGAAGCTGGAATTTATTATCGTAATTATTTTTGGCTTTTATATTACCGTATAATATGTCCTTATTTTCCGCAGTTGTAATAAATAATTAAACCTTTTTTAGATTAAATAATTTTTAATTTTATAGGTTTTGGGTAAGTTCCGTAAAAGGTCGAAAATAAGTTACGTTTTTTTCCTTAATTAATTTTAAGGTAACCTGGTTTCGGAATAAAATATCTTTTTTTTTATCGTTTTTTAAACTGTTGATTATCGATTTTTACGGTTTCGGCGATGTATTTATTAAAGTTTATGGTCCGGTTTTCCTTAATTAATTCGTTCTTAACGTTTTCTTTTAATTTTTTATAAAATATATCGATTATAGTATTATTTTCGTCGTTTTCGTATCCGGTTTTAATAGTTAAGCTTTTAAATATTATAATATATTTAAACGTTAGTTTTTTTTGTCGTAATTAAAAAAGTTTTTAAATTACGTTTCGTTTTTCGTCCGGATTGGTAAAGTTATTTCGGAACTTATCCTCGAAATTAATATAATATTTAAAAATTTCTTTAATAGTTTTTTTTTTATCGGATTTTTTAACCAGCAGGTAATTTTACATAATGGGTTTAAATTAATTTACGGCGTTTCTAATAAGGTAAGCTATTATAGCAAAAATTTGATCTGGCGAATCTTTTAATCCTAAGAACCGGAGGTACGTTTTGGCCTAGGTAAAAAATATTTGGACGTTTCCTTTTTTATCGTAAAATTCGGGTTTTTTGGTTTTAATTTTAACAGTCGTTATGGTTGGTACTTTAGCCTTAAGTTAATTTTTAAGTTATTTAACCTTATCCTTAAATCGGGTAACTTTTTTCTAAAGTTATTAAATAACGCTATTTGCGGTACTGGTCGATATGGTAATAGTATTAAATATTATTTAAAGTTTAACGGTATTATTAAATAAAAACTTATAACGTATAACGGTTATAAGCTTAACTAATTATTAAACCTAATCGTACGGTTTATGTTGGCAATAATATCGTGGGAATTTAAGTAATAAAGGGATAATTACGTTTGGTAATAGCAGATAACCGTAAGTAATTTAGGTAATTAATTATTATTATAAGCTGGTATTATTTAAGCTATGGAAATAATGAGCGTATATATATATTTGTCTTGGTTCGATATATTCGAATTGGCTCGATCCATTTATAATGGTTAAGTCTCGTCGAGCCCGTCGAGCCCGTCGAGTCACTTCCCTTGCTCGACTGGCTCGAAGCGCCAAGCCCCTTTTTCTCCACTAAACCCATCGAGCCGGTTACGTGAGCCAAGACCCTTTATCGGAGATGTCCATACATCCTCCGACCGTTTGGCAATGGGCCAAGTCCCTGGGTCATAACAAGTAACCGATTATTTTTAATGTATTTAAGCTAATATTACTTTTATTTCGTACGACTTAAAGCCGATCGATTAAATAATTATTTTCGACTTACCTTAGTTAGCTTAAACCTCGCTAGCTCTTTTTCAAAGTTACTTAAGTACCGCTTTATAACGTTAAAAATCAACTAATTAAATCTCAAATCTCCGTAACGAGCCAGTAAGGCCTAAATATTAGTTTTAAAAAATAGATTTTGTTTTTCGTATTAATATTTTAAAAAAAGCGAAAATCCGTAATAATTTAATAATTTAACGTTATTTATAATTATATATATATTTATACGATTTTCTACGTTATAGCTTAGTATTAGTATTATTTTCGTTTTAATTAAAACTTTTTTATTATTTTTATATTTTTAAAAAAATTTATTAATTCAAGTTCGAATACGTTACGTTATTAGTTTTTCTTTTAAAATACGATAAGTTTAATTTTTTTTTTAATTTTATCGTGTAATTTTAAAAAGGCAGGATATACGTATATATACGTTAGTATTTTAAAAAAACTTAACGAACGGATATAAAATTCGAAAACTTTATTCGTAACTGGATTTTTTGCGTTAATAATAATCGATTATACGTTTTAATTATTTAAATTTATTATTTAATTAACGTATTATAAAAACATCAAGACGGAATAAATTAATAATATAAAAACGTTAATAAAACTTATAACTTTTATTAATTAAGACCTTTTTATACGTAAATATTACGATATATTATATAATAAATTTATAATTTTCGTAAAAATATTTAAATTCCGCCGTTTATTAAAGAATATATTTTTTAATATTAATATAGTTTATATAATTTTAAACGAAAGTTATCGATTAATAAAAATATTAACTTTTAATTAATTTAAACTTTTATATTAAGTAATTATATACTTAAAAATATTTATAATATAAAACAAAATTAAAAACGAAACGAATTTATGCAAGGTCGAATGGGTTCAAGCCTTATTGTCCAGGCTGAGCCAAATATACATAAAATTATTACACGATATAATTTGTACGATAAATATTATACCAAGTATTTTCGAACACGATAATTAATTAATAGTTTTACGGTTAGGATAAATTAATACCTCGGTTCCATAAAGCCTTATTTTGAAGCCGACTGCTGGGCCCCCGTAAGCACGTAATTTTTCGATTGATGTCGGCTTGGGAGGCTTATATGCGTGGTTGCCGATAAGCTTCGACCTTGGTAAACCTTATGCCCGCTGGCTAGTTCGGCAGGGTTAGATAATATAACTTAGGAAATATTAAGCTTTACGCGGTAAACTTTAAAAATAAACCTTAAAGGCAAACCTTAAAGGCAAACCTTAAAGGCAAACCTTAAAGACAAACCTTAATTACGCATAAAAGGCTGGCATCTTTCCGAGCCCTCGTTAATTTCGATCGTTTTTATAGCACTTCGAATTATTTAAAAATACTATATTACGTAAGTCCGGATATGCAATACCGGTAATCCATGGCCGTAAGATTATTACTGAAACCGTTTTATTAACGGTACAAAATTACTAAAATATTACCGGACGAATTAAGATTATCGATATTATTATCGATTTAAATATTTTTTTTTTAAAATAATCGATTTCGGTGTTTAATTTTCGGAAATAATTTAATTTATAAAAATAACGGTAATCGATCTTTATAAAAGCGTATACCGGAAAATATAACGATTATGACGAAATTATTAGCAAAATTAAAAAAAAAAATAATAATAAGTTTAAGGATTTCGAAATTTAAATTTTAGAACGATATAAGCTGGAAAACTACGAGCGATAATTTGTCCGGCTGCTCCGGATTACGAAGACCGCCTAGAACCTCGATAAGAATCGACGTGGATAGGAGCGGGATAAAGCAGTCTACAAGGGGAATGGGTTTAGTGAAGCCTAGGAATTAAGGTAGCAATTTATCATTTTATCCAATTTTGTTTATACGGTTACGTCTTCTTTAGGAAGAGAAACGAACTTATAATAATAATAATTTATATATTTTTATATATCCGTTATTTATAATTTTAATCATTATTATTAGCAGAATTTTCAAAATTAATAATAATTATTTAATCCGTTTATTAAGTAAGTTTTTATTATTTTTTAAATATATTACGAGATAGAATCGATATATTAAAAAATAAATATTTACGATAATTATTATACGTTAAATAAAAATATAAACCAATATTTAATAACATTAAAATAAACTTATTAAATCCTTTTTAATATTATAATTTTAATTAAAATAAATTATATTTTACGGCCAAATATAATAAAATAATAGTATATTTTAATACGATAATTTTAATAATTAAAATTATATTTATAATATAACGTTTTATTATAACGCCGTTATACGGAATATTATTACTACGTTAATTTATTATTATAACCGTATTCTTTTAAAAGAATTAAAGCAATTTATATTTAGTTCTAATTAGTATTATAAAAAAAATAATTTTATAAAACGTTATAATAATATTTAATACTGCTTAATATTTTTTTCTTAATTCGTAATTAATATTATTCGGACTTTATTTTTTAATTTTATTAATATATTTTATAAACGTAATAAGTAAAAGTTTCTTAATTTTTCTAAATTAAAGCCTATATTATGTAATAAATATTGTTTAATTTCGTTAAATATAATAAACGAAAATGAAGGTATTATTAACGGTATTTATAGCATTTATCGAATTTTTTTTAAATAATATATAAATTTAAAGAAAAATAATCGGATTAATTTTCGAACCGCGTCTATTTTATTTATAAAAATTAAAAAAATAATTAATTATATGCGGAAAATATAAGTTAATTAAATTAAAATAACCGATTTATATAATAGAAAAAAGGTAATTCTTTTTTATTTCCGCCTTATATTATATGTAAATAAATTTCTTATTTATATTTATACATATTTATTAATTTAATAATATAAAAGGAATATATATAACGTAAATAACCTTAAAAACGAACCGTTAATTTTTAAATAAAATAACGTAATTATATTAAAAATCGTTAAAGTTTTATTTATTTAATTCTTTTATTCTTTATATTTATAACGCTTATATATTTACGTTATTTATGTAAAAAATACGCCTTAAATACGAATTATTTACAAAAAAAATAAAATACAAAATAAAAGGTTTAATATAGATAGAATTATCGAAAATATTTCGATCGATTTTTTTTTTAAAAACGTAACTTACCGAATTTATGAAATATATATATTTCCGGTTAACTACCGCCGAATTCGAAATTATTACGCACGATATAATTTCTAAACATTTTAATTATATTAAAAAATATTACGGAATTTTAATTAAAACGCGTTAATAAATAGGAGTTTATTTAACGAAATTTCTTTATTATCATTTATTAATATAACGTTAATTAATAATAAAAATAATTTAATATATAATTTATAAATAATTTATTCTTTAATTTAAAATATAATTTATTTATATTATTTTTAAACGACACAATTCTAAATAAGCCGTATAAATTTAAACCTTTTTATCGGATAATTTAAAAATAAAAATATTTTTAACGTAAGTAATATTCCGTAAAAATAGAGATTTTTTCGACCCGAATATAAATAATAATTAACCGTTAAATAATTCCGTTTTTATTAATAAAATATTTCGAAATTATTATTGGTTTTTTAAAAAGTTTAAACTTATTTATATCTTTCGTATATTATATAATATAATAACGTTCATTATATTAAGCGACTAATATTAATATTAATAATTTTTTATTAAAACCGGTTAATATTATTACGGCAAAAAAGACTTTATTTCGATTAAATATTACGTTTTACCGTATTAAATTAAATACTTATTAATTCAATTTTAGCGTTAAGTTTAATTTTTATAAACTTTAAAACGAAAATATAGAAAATATCTAATTAAAAAAAATAAGTATTATAATTGGTAATTTATTAATAAATTTAGCCGTTTGAAAAATAATATATATAACGTTAATATTATTTTTTTCTCCGGAATTCGTTTTTAATCGGGTACTATTTTTTTATAATATAAATTTTACGTTTATTATATTTTTTTTTTTATAAAATAAACGTTACGTTATTTAAAACTTTCGTATCGAAATTATTAAATGCGCTGACTGTTTATTTTATAATTTTTAACTTACTAAATTTTTTTTATTTCGGGTTAAAAAGTATAATTAAAAATTTAAAAATATTTTAATCATAAGCCGTAAATTTATAAAAATCAAATTCATTAATTTTAATGATCTTATATTTATTAATAATAACGAAAATAAGCTTAATTAGTTAAATATAATAAAAATGAAAAATAATTCATAAATAATTTAGTATATACTTCTAATTAAAATTGTCCGTTACCGTTTATATTGTCGTTAAATAAGCAAAATAAGAATTTATCTGGTAAAAATAAATCATTAATATAATTTTCTAATTTTTTATTATTTATACGTTTTGTTATATTCGATACGGGGATTTTATTATAATTTTAATATTAATAAATTTCCGAATTAAACGTAACTTTAATTAGCCGTATATTATTCGTATATTTTATTTTATTATTATACCGTACAAAATTCTTATGTTATAATAAAGTAACGTATAAATAATACTATATTATTTATAATTAAATATATTACAAAATTCTATATTAATTAACATTTTTACGTACCTGTTAAAACCTTTCCGTTCTGTTTTACGTTTGTTTACGTATTATTATAACTTATATATTAATAAGCTTTTTTATATTATAAAAACTTTAAGTTATTTTCGTTTTGAATATAATATCCGGGTTTAAGTTATTTTAAATTTTTTTATTTAAATCGTATAATAACGTTTTATATTTTAAAACCGCGTATAAACAGTTTTCGTTACGTTTTTATATACAGTTTATATATTTATTATTTATATAATTTTATAAATTCTGATATTTATAAAACGGTTATATAATATATATTTTTTTATTAACCGGCCCGATTTATAAAATTATAAATTTTCTTGTATTATTTATAAAGCAATTAATTTTAATTTTTTTTGTTAAATTATAAAAGGCGTAATTAATCGAAAGTTCGTAATTAACTTAATAATTTAATAATTTATAGAGTTAATATAATTTTGTCGGCAGTTGTGGTGATTTGTTGAAAGGAGGTTGAAAGGGTTTAAAGGGCTTTGATATGTGGCCCTAGGATTGCAAGGACAAAGGAGCTGAAGCCTATATGTGGCTGCTCCCCCCCCCCCCAGTTGTAGGACACAAACCAAGCAACCAAGTTCCTCTCCCAGCCTG
>QJOA01000663.1:0-35264 GCA_004155915.1 Monosporascus sp. CRB-9-2 | reverse complement strand
TTTTATTTTAAGTTTTTCCGAAGCCTGCGCCACCTAAGTTTAAACGAAAAGTGGCTCTACTCCCCCGGAACTTTTCTCTACTCCCTCCGTGCTAGGTAATCACCTCGGGGCTGCAGCCGCACGTACATACACACGGATGCACATGTAGCAAGAATGCACAATACATGTCTGTGTATGTATGAAGTAGTGCGTAAACGATCACGGCGAGGATGAGCTGCATCGGGCGGAGTGGAAACTGGCATCCTTTATCGGAATCGGCAGGCCATTGCAAAAATGACCGCCCCCTCGATCGTTGGGCCAACTAGTAATTGTATAACCACTGTAGCAACTTCTCATGAGAAATATACCTGTTCTCGCGAGTCTCTCCGTTCCAGCCTACTTACCTAAGTAAGACCCCGCGGGTGTAAACGTGTACATAAAAGAGCTTATACCCCAAGCGTGGCCGGTGCCGATATCCTTCTCCTTTACGCTCTCCTATCGCATTCTGCCGAAGCCGGGCAGTGTGATAAAGAACGATATGACCCCCGCCAAAAGGAAGAAGAAAATTCTCTGGGCGGAAAGGTCCCTGTGCTCGCCCCCCTCGCGCCAGGCCTCGACAATCTTTGTAGGACCACAGGGCTAGTCTAGGACGGTCTAGAAAGGGACACATGGTGGCGCGTTTTCGACAATCGCTACCTACTGAGAAGCAGTGGCCAGAAGAGGACAACATGCGCACACACACCCTTGTCTGTTGGCAGCGTTGCCCGGTGTCCTGCTAGCGACGCTGTAATTTCTCTCTTCTTAAGGTTTGCTCGATTAAACTAGGCTCCATTTCAGAAAACGCAGCCAGCACGGACCATCCCTAGCCGCATATTGATGCCCTAGCAACTGGACCTGGTTCCATGCCATGCCGTGTAGGGACTGCATCAGGGCGCTCAACATCGGGTTCGGCAACTTGATTCGTTGGCATGTCTCTAATGTAAAACTCCTAATGGGAGCAACAGCCGACACGGGTCTCGCCTCCTGTGATCTTCCTTACATAGGTACATAACTTCCCGTACATTCATACATACGCCGTATACATGCATATGTGTAGCACAGACACAAGCTGGAATCGATGAGCCAACTGGACGCCGTAGTGACACGAGGAATTGGAGGGATGATATGGAGTTCAATAGCCTATTTATTACGAGTAATGTATGCTAGGAGAGGAATTCGGAGGGACGCGCAAAGCGGTAAGATACATACATACAGGTAAGGAGTCAGTCCAGAGGTGGGAGCCATAATCGTCGTCCCATTTTTTTCTCCCATTCCCTCTCCTTGGACGAGAGGGCCCTTGAAAATGCCCTTGACCTTTTTCATCAAAAATTCCACGGTCCAGGTGGATCCATCCATTTATGGTAATAAGGGGGTGTAGGTGGGTCTACTGCATCAGTGTCAGAGTGGGTCGCCATTCAAGAATCCAGTCAGAATCCAATGTTTGGCCTGTCGCAGGAAGGTACGTACCCAGGAACACCCCTGCCGATAGTATGCACCTTCTAATATCCCTAATTCGCTAATATCACATAGAACGAATAAATAAGTCCCGGCAGCGACTGCTTTTCGCCCTTCACGGCATCCTCCTCCTTCCCTCCTTCTCGTGCTACTCGAATTTCGAGAAATATCGGTCCCCTCTTTGACCCTCTATTTATTCTTCCAACAAAGAAATCGGGTCTCTGTCTCGTAGCCCCCCCCCTCTGAAGAGCCAAGCAGTATCCCCTCCCTTAACAGAGCCGAACATACTACTACTTGCTACATTAATTCAGTAGATCCTCTTTTGCTGCCTTTTGATACCCTCTATTTTGTGATACTTCCTACATAATATTGATACCCCAAATTCTTTTCTAATACGCCCAAAACAATCAAAATGGCCGACGAGCAGAAGCCCACTCAAGTCCCTGAGGCTGTCCCCGCCCCTACGGAGGCCGTCGCCGAGACAAAGCCTGAGGAGACAACGCCTGCCACCGAGGCGGTCCCGGCTGGTGAGACCACCACGGCGACAGAGACTCCCGCCCAGGCCACCGAGACAGCTGCTGCCACCGAGACCCCTGCCGCCGCGGAGGAGCCGAAGAAGGAGGAGGTCGAGCCTATCGAGGCTGGCACTCTGGAGCACAAGGGCGCCCCGGCGAGCTTTCCTAAGTACGCATGACCACATGGGAGGATGACGAGATGAACATGAACTGACAGGTCCTGATAGGAACATGATCTTCTCCAAGAACCACTTCTGGTTTGGCTCCGAAGCCATGAGCAGCGACAAGCTTGCTACCTACCTGAAGAATGAGAAGGCTACCATCATCTCCCACCATGTTGTCTCATGGGCTGCCGAGACCGGCAAGGGTCTTTTGTTTATCGCCAAGGAATCCGACAAGGCGACCCCTATTGGTGCTATCCCTCTGGTAGGTAACTCATGGCAGATGCTGTAAGCGACAACACTAACGGCACCTAGGCGGATGCGTCCGAGCCTACCACTGATGGCGCCAACAAGTTCTCTTTCACCTCCAAGGGCCACAAGCACGCCTTCAAGGCCCCCACCACCGCCGTGCGTGACAACTGGGTGTCTCAGCTGAAGTTGAAGATCGCCGAGGCCAAGGAGCTCGCTGCTACTGTCACCGAGAGCGAGAACTACAAACACACCATGGAGAGCCTGAACCCTACTGCTGCTCCCAAGAAGGAAGAGAAGGCTGCTGAGACCCCTAAGGAAGAGGTTGCGCCTGAAGCTCCCAAGGAGGACACCGCCGTGGAGGAAGAGAAGAAGGATGAAGTCAAGGAGGAGAAGAAGGAGGACAAGAAGGACCGTCGCTCTGCTAGCCGCAAGCGCGCTTCTCGCTTTGGCAACTTTCTCGGCAAGAAGGAGGACCCCAAGAAGGAGACCCCTGCCGAAGAGAAGCCTGCCGAGGACAAGCCAGCTGAGACTACGGGTACTGCTGCTGCCGAAGCTCCTGCCGAGTCTACTCCTGCCACTGAGCCTGTTGTGGAGACGTCTGCCACGGAGACCCCCGCTGCTCCCGCTGAGACCGCCGAGAGCCCTAAGGAGGCGTCTGCTAGGCCTGCTACTTCCAAACGTTCTAGGTATGTTGAACCCCTACCTGTATTTTGTCGGTCATCAGGTGTTGACCTTTCATAGCATCTTCAGCTTGCCCTTCGGTAAGAAGAAGTCGGCGACTGAGTCTGAGGCTGCGCCTGTGACCCCTGTGAAGGAGACCACGGCTGAGGCTGAGCCGGTTGCTGAGTCCGCTCCTGTCATTCCGGCTATGGAGACTTCTGAGCCTCTTTCTACCGAGGTCACTTCGCCGGCTACTGCTCCTACCGAGACCACGGAGGTTGCTCCTGCCACCAACGGCGAGCCCAAGAAGGAGATGAAGAGCGACAAGCGGAAATCTTCGCTGCCTTTCTCCTTCGGCAAGAAGGACAAGGCCGCTACTTCCGATGAGGAAGGCGAGAAGGTCAAGTCCCCTCCGTTTTTCTCCAAGCTCCGCCAAACTGTGAAGGGCAAGGGCAAGGCTGAGGAGAAGCCGGCTGAGAAGCCTGCCGCGGAGAAGCCCGCTGAAACCGCCGAGCCAGCTGCCGAGAGCAAACCCGAAGAGGCTGCCGCGGTCGAGGCCAAGCCTGAAGAGGCTGCTCCTGCTCCTGTCGCTGAGGAGAACGCCGAGAAGCCGGTAGTCTCTGCTCCTGCCCCGGTCCCTGCCGCCGCGTAGAGTCCGGCGCCAGCTTTGACCAGATTCCCCTTCCGTGATCGTGGGCTACTGCATCGCTTTCCATTTTCATGATGTTTTCACAAGAGCCCTACTGGCTCTTCGGGTTTGGTCGGGAACGGATCTGCATTTCAAGATACCCCGTCAAGAGTGCCTCTGAATACTGATACCCCCCACCTCCGGCCGTCAACGAACCTTCTTTCAGGCGAACCATTGGGACAGCATGAACTGGAGCGATGTTGCGAGTGAGGTGGCTTATATGATTTTGATGTTTCGTATTCCCTCTTTTGCTTTTTGCATGTCTAGTCGCCTCGACGACGCGCGGAGCACATCTTGTGTTTCACTGTCTTTTCCTATCTCTTTGCTGATACCCAGTATACCCAAAAGAACAGTCGTTTGGAAGAAATGGATCAGAAACCACAGGCGAAAGTACAACAATCGACATAGCCAAACTTACATCGGAGACAAACCTCGGGCTTACAAGTTACCGGGATGGCTTGGGTGTCGGGTTGGGAGCGTCGCGACGCGGAAGTCACGTCGTGCGAAGTGTCCCGCCACGTAGGGTGGGCTCGCGCCGGCTGATGCATTCTCTTAATAGCTAATAGAAACTCTTACAACCTAAGTTCTTTTCTCAAATATGTCACGTTCTCGCTCCCGTATACACAGTATTAGGCTTTTCTGGTGCACGTGACATTGTCCGGGATACGAGGACCACTCTCTTTCGCCTACATTTATACGCCCGTAATAGTATTCATGCGTTAACATCGTTCTGAACAGCCTCATCAACATATAACCAAAGAACTTAGCTGAAGTTTCCGGTAAGAGCTGTCGGTCATCTCGGCTTTTTGAGGCCGTGTGCGTCTCGGACCAAAACCACGGCACCCCAGTAGGTATTAGGGATGGTGAGGTAGGTCCTGAACAGTTGATGCCAACGGTTTCCGTCCGAGTTTCCTATGACGAAACCAGTCCCCAGCCCGGTTCAGCCCGTCGCGGGGGTTCCTCTGCTCTGCTCCGCATAGTAGTAGGCTGATGGGTACGGACGGACTCGCCATGGTGGTTGGTACTGTGAGGTCGGCCGTCTGTTCCTTCTGTGTAGATACTTGAATTCCGGGGGGGTGTCGAGATCCGGTTGAGGGCCGTGGACAGGTACTTCTGCCGGTCTGCTGGATAACTCGGTCCGGCTGTGGCGCTGTGTTACAATCACATCCCGACACGTGTCCGGACTTGCATAGATACGCGGATGTGTATTGGGACTGCGGAATGCTGTTTGTGCCATCTGTTGAGAGCAGGTAGTGTTGGCGGAGAGGGAGGGCTATTAGATGGATGCTGCGGACTCGATGTTGAGTTACGACTTGCCGCACTCGGCCCCGGCTCCTTTGGCTTTGTAAGAGCTCGCCGCGCCAGAGTTGCTGCGGTCCGTGATAACCGACGCCACGCGTTCTGGTTAAGGGGTTGGGGCATTGCTTACCGTTCGAGGCACATCGGAGCTGATTCCGTCCATCTGCGTCCCCGAGCCAACCTTGCCTGTATGATTTCGTTCTCTTAGCTTTGATGGACCGTCCTCGCTGTTCGGCCAAGGGCCTAGCTATCCGGACGTTTAGTTTCGAGCGATGGCTCTCCGCCGGGCAAGGCAAAGTTATCCCTACAGGAGCAGAGACTACTTGGACCTGGCCGGTTCGAGTTCGACGGAATGGCCAATGCCGGTGAACTAAGACGATGTTCGTTTGCTCTTGTGGTCCGAGACTGCATATTCAGTACGGCTCCTTCCTGGCAACTTAGGGGACATTGTATGTGACCCCTGAATCTGCCCTGGCATCTGCCGGCTGACGGGGGAGGATACGACCCCGGAGACCGTGAGGCATCGGCGTTATATATTATATATGTACCCCCGTTGGGTAATACCACAAAAGCACGTCAGATATACCTGGTTAGGCCGACGGCGACCTGGGCGAGCAAGTCTGTTGCTTCACCTAGGCGGAATCCCTGTCCAATGCTGTGTTTCAGTCAGGCTATATATCTACCTATTCGGAGTCGGCTCACTTCGTGTACGGAGCGATAATTAACGTCTTGCCTGGATCTTCCGGTCGACTAGGTTGGGTTTCTATGGCCGTATAGATAGATACGCGATGCTTCAGCCGCGCTTTTCGTTTTCTGATAGTGTTGATTAGGAGTACCAATGAAGGGCTGCGGAAGGAAGAAGGGATGTCGTTATGTAGCAGACCAGATCTATATCAGTCGCTTGGTAGTTTCAAACGTCATTTTCGTATATACGGCCTAGAGAAGCCTTCGTAGTTCCGCCCCTGAGGTATCTCTGCGCTTTCATGATACCATCAGCGATATATGCGTCGAGTCTACGGGTGTACATCGAAGAATAGACAGCACCGACCGTTAGCGACTAGACACCGTTCTTTGTTATTACTCGACTGTTACTGTTCCCACTACTGTATATAGGGGAAACGAGGCACACACATCACTCCTTAGCCACAGGCTACACGGACACTCATGGCAATCCGACCTTCGAACTGCGCACAAACACGTATGACGACGGGAATGTTCCCCGAAAACCGCGAGACCGAAGCTAACTGGCAACTCTAGAGATAGATATTTACAGACGGTCTCGATAGGCAGCACTCGAGATAACCTCCCGGCGAACGGACCTCTAGTACGCCGAATCAGCGAAGCGCAAGCATGCGGACCCACAACGTCGAGCGACGAAAGATGCGAGACGCACACCCCTAGCCCCGAACCACGGCCGGTCTTATCACCGCACCGACAAGTGAGAAAGCTCATTGGCCTAGCTAGCACCTCACCCGCAGCCAAGGGACTCGTTGGGGTCGTTCCATCACTCCCGCCTGGCCCCCTCGGTACGCAACACAGCACGGCACAGCACGGCACAGCACATAAGCTTACGCTTGCGACTGTGCCAGGGGTCATGGTAGTGTCCGTCGTATTTGATTGCATTTTTCGGGATGTTGATCGCTGCTATCTGCTTAAATAACAGTACGAATGACTTTCTAAGATATTCACAGGGTTGATTGCTAGAGACTAACCCCCCTTGAGCATTTCCTAGACGTTGGTTGCCTAACGAGACGACGAAGCCTTTACCTACGTAGGTAGGTTGTTGCCCGGTCAGGACGGGCCTCCGCGATAGATCGGTTGGCAGGTACCGTCTTCGTTCTCACATGGTGCAGAGACGTGGCACGCTGATTTTCTTTCCTCCGGCTGGGTATCAATATGCTGAGGTCAGCACTGTTCTGGAACAGCCTAGGACAGAGAAGTGGCCATCGTCCGAGTCCCAATTACTGAATTACATATTCCCTCTCTAGTCTCGGATTCAAAATCAGACGCACGATGCATTCAGGTTTACCCCTGTTGCCCCAAAAAAACGCCGACTAATGCAGCCTCAACTTCCTCCCCCATTGGGCCGCCCTATAGCTTTCCTGCCTGGTTGGGTTAATTAGGCTTCCTCCCGAGGCCTGGTTCAGCTCGCCCTGTCGAGTTGGCGTGGCAAAATGACAGCGGAGACACCGGCGATGAATGAGTCATAGACTCGACCCCATGGATATATGCCCCCGGGAATTTTTGACGAAGACGTTGACTAATACTGCGGTATGTCGCGAGTAGGCCGTTTCGATTACTCGGCCTCTTAATCCTCAACCAGAGCGAGGAGTGGCTTGTCACCAAGCTGTTTTCGCTGATCGTGCCCTCTCAGTACGGTGATCTCAATGATGAAGAGATATCCTATAAAGTCGCCCCCGCATTTCTCAACAAGTTTTCTTGCGGCGGCAGCGGTCCCTCCTAAAAGTTGCATTAGCCTCGGAAAGTCACACTATATTTGTGAGACATCGCGGGGAGAACAGTGTGATAGAGGCTAATCCCAAAGCAATCGGTCGTCTTCAGACTGGTCGCTCTTTTGGAGGCGTTCATCTGTATACAGGAGGGACGTTCCTAAGCAGCCAACAGGAGCGCTAGGTTTCTGACGACGGCAGTAGCAACCACTTAGAGTAGAGCGCGATTGAACAACCCTCACTGGCAAAGATTCATGTTTGTGCCTGAGAATTGCCTGGCGAATCGCTGGAGCCCTCGCGCACATTCCCCGCAGCCAGCCAGACTTGGCATGTATGGATGTAATTCACCAAAGACCAGCAAGAGCACGGCATTCAGGACTTTGGGAGGGGCCACAAACGGTAATTAGAAAGCGATTTGGAACCTACCAGTCGCGAGGATATCATCCACAATAAGGACCTTTTGGCCCTTCTGGATGCTGTCGGCCTGGATCTGGAACT
Source organism: Monosporascus sp. CRB-9-2 (assembly GCA_004155915.1). Taxonomy (NCBI): domain Eukaryota; kingdom Fungi; phylum Ascomycota; class Sordariomycetes; order Xylariales; genus Monosporascus; species Monosporascus sp. CRB-9-2. Next base: position 27,268 of record QJOA01000663.1, on the reverse strand, counting down.
CGTCTTTGCCGTATTCCTTTTCGTAGACCTCGGTGAAGCAAGTGCCTGGCATCTTGCCTGACTTGCGCACGGGGACGAAGGGAACGCCTAGCCGCAAGGCCAGGGTAGGGCCGAAGAGGAAGCCACGGGCTTCGAGTCCCACGATGACCTCAGGCTTATTAGAAGGGAACGTCTCCTCTATCTGGTGGAGGAGCACATCGAGTAGGGAGGCGAAGAGAACGGGGCTTCGAAATATGGGTAGGATGTCAATGAAGTTGACCCCAGGAGTAGGCCAATCCTGATGGTATTGCAAGGCGCTGATGACCAGCTGCTTCGTCTGCTCCATGTCCTTTGCGATGTTAGTTAACGATTGACTGGTGAGTTGGGCGGCACCGGCGGCGGAGGGGGTGGGCTCTCGTCGCGAGGCATCTGGAATGAGTGTCGATGGGGTGGCTCCGGACTGAGATGTAGCGTTGTTTGCGACGGGCTCAACAAGGCTGTCGGTTGGGGCTGGGGCGCTCATGCTGGGGAAAAGAAAAAGAAAAAAGCAAAAGGGAAACCGAGAGGAGGCCAGACCGATTTCTGTATTCTTCTGAGAAGGGGAAAGAGAGAAAAAAAATTTGGGGGGTGTGGCACAGGGAAGACAAGGTGGGAAGGGGAGTAGCTCGAGTGGTGGAAAGTGACAAGACAGGCAAGCAAGCGAGCCAAGTCACTTACACACGCACAAGCATACATATACACCCATCCATATATACATCCAGTACATAACACACAGCTCAGACTCCCAGGCCAGACATGGAAGTAGTAGACAAACAAAGATATGAAAGTGGCCGCTTCTGGGGCGACCGCCGAACGACACACCGAAGCTTAGCGATATGAGGTGATTGGGCTTGTGTACGTAGAGCCTGTTTCTTGGGATAACACATGCATACTACATATACATACCAAGTAAACATGGAGCTATGATATGTTATGTATGGAAGAGGACTCTTGAACCTGGAGACAACAAAAAAACTATTACTTACTATGTATGATCTAGAACAGCATATCCCAAAGGGTTTGAAAATAAACCTAAGAATGAAGCTTGGTTCTGTACCCGGTATTATGTATTATTACCTTCGATGTTTTTCAGGGCGAAATACCGAGATGAGTTGATGCCCCTCGATCTTTTTTTTTCCCTTTTTTTTGTTCCCCTCGGAGGAGCGGGGCAATTTGGCTTAGCACGATAGAGTATCTGCATTATCCCTATCCGTGAGATTAGACTATCAGACTATCAAGCATCCACTTAATATGCCAACTTTAGAAGCTGCAATAGAATCTGTCTAATGGGACATCTAACCTGAATCGGGACTCCCCCAAGACAGATATGTTCCGCGCAATCGTAACACAGGTACCAGAGCTATAACCGGGCATTCCGAGATACATATGTAGTGGTTGGGGAAGCATACCGAGGTAAGGTCCCTTGGCTGAAAAGGGGGACCAGAGTTGGAAGTCATATTCCGTCTTGCTCCGTGCGTCGGAGCTCAGCCTTCAATTTAGTAACCGTCACGACGAATGGTGAACCCCCGTGGGCGTAATAGATGGGAGTTGCAGGGGGGGTTCGACTGGTGTACAGTTTTCAACGACACCATTCCCCCACCGACCTACATAGACTTATTACGAGATCGGAAAAGCATGTTGAGTCGGGCATTAATATCACCCGTGGCTCTCAACGCCTTGTTGATGGGGACGGAATCCAAAAAGAAATAGGGTGTCCTCCCTACCCGTCCCGCTGCCGTGATATCTGGACAATGCCACCCAACCTACCAGCAAAAATTTCGGTGTGGCCAACTATTACACCCCAACATATAGCTGGTAATATCTTGAGGTGGCTTAGATACCGGAGCACCACGGTGTTTCAGATGACTTATAAGACGGACAATTAAAGCTCGAGAGCTCGACAGGGGCTGTGGGACCTCTTCGCCGGCTTCGTGTCAAAAGAAGGGGGGGGCGGTAAGGCAGTATGCATAAGATCAGTCATGTCCAGAATCTGATGTTTCTCTCGGCGGGGGTCTCCGTCCCCCACCATAGAGGGGTCCGTAAGCTACTGCTCCCAGATGTGCCCACAAAAGCGTGAGCAATCGTCTATGCATGCACAAGATGTGCTGTACATGCCGTGTAATAATGTGCTGTGATGGGGGAACGGCCTTCTTTTATTTTCAACCAAGGAAGCATCGCGGTAGCGGGCCACACATTGTAAGGATCCATCGTGTAGCGACGTCCCGATGGATCAACGCACGGCCTTCTAGAAGCCGTCCGCGTGGCAACATTCGCCAGACGCACTTGATATAAAAGGCCAGGGATTTCGGTAAATGATATGCAGGGTCGGTCAATAACGGACATCATAAAACGCTACCTATACATTGTAGGCCGTCGACCCATATACCACCTTCCGAATTCACCCTAAATACGCGTACGTACCGAGTATGTAGGGAGCCAGCGATATATAGAGTGGGAAAAGAGCCCGCTCCGTCGCTATCGGAGGAGCTGTCAGGATCTGTTGGTACCGGTCTGAGAGGACCCAGCTTACATCCTGGTGAGTAAAATGCATGTAACGAACAGGCCTCAAATGCAATAATATAAGCTATCCGGAGCACACGTAATTGTCCCTGTTTGTGGATGAGTTTGTTGAAAGGTCGACTCGTATTGATACCGTAGGGGAGGATGATAATACCACATACAACATCCTTGGAGGGTCGCTGAAGCTTGTAAATGGTAACATTGGCTGCTCTGTCACAGTCCAGCCGGGTTCCTGAGGCTCCAACTACCACCGACCGATATTGATCCTAAATATCGTTCCCCGCCCATCTGCTATGTTACTTTTAGAAACTGATATTCCCATCCCCGCAGTCCTTATTCTGCACTATACATATCTCCTGCATTCGTACGGTGCACGAGGATCGCTAACCGCCCCCGTGGCCTAGAGTGCTCGTTGCGGTTATTTAATAATGAGAAACCATCTGTTTCCGAAAGCCATGCCTGGGATGAACCACGTTGTCACCAAGATATTTTGGACGGAACACTTATCACTCGGCCCTACTTGATCGGAATCCCCTTCCATCTGCATTTTCACCTTGTAGATATCGGACCTTCGTCAGATATCAGCAAGCCACTGCTGCTCGTGCGACGCGGTCACAAACCACCGCGTCACTCAATCTGACCAACCAGGAACCATCTAGGCATACTTCCTTGAGTGTGCCGAGGGACGAGGTTAACGGCTATGTCGCCTCAAATCCACTCTTGCTGCAACGGTCTGGATGAGGCAAGCTTTCTGAGCTCTGATTGGGTTGTGGAGTCCACCGTTGTGCACCCTCCACGATGAACTCTTGCAGTTTTGGACAGATTTAGATGTCAGGTTGGTTATTGAGGTTCTCGCAAAGCAGAATACGCATAATACACCACGATATCTTCCGGACTTAACAGCGTTGTAACCACACCGGTGTCGTCAACTCACACTCCTCATGTCAAACGGTAATGTCCTCACGATCGATCGTAAAACCCCATCGATGCCCGTTACGGGGAGCGCTTCCGGGGGCATTCATAATCGAGAAGTTCTGGGTATCCACGGCCTCGATGCTCAGAGTTCTGGTTTTGATCCGGTGTCTAGTTCCTTTTCGACCAGGTTTTCTTCGTAGGACGCATACTAAACGGGAACTCTACCACACCAGTACTGCAGGGATAGAGACATTCGACACTGACAGGTCGTCCATCTTTATTCTACATGTGGCTACCAATTTCGATACTCGTTTTCATCAACTCGGACCTGATTCTAGTCTTCCTAGGCCCTCTAGCCGGAGATACCCATCCGGTTCTCTGCTTATTGTATTTCCGTCGAGTTAGTGGACCTTGATAACGGGAAGCATAATGATTGACCCGGCGGGGAAAGCATATCCACATCCATAGGCACGTTTCGAACATACGAGCGCCTGTTCCACCCACCACAGATGGAGAAAGCGTATCCCTCTCCCCAAACTCCAGAAACTATTGACGACCTTCGAAACTCTCTCCGGTTTCTCCGAATGGATTCTGTTGGAGAAGACCTCTGGTACTCAATATCGATGTCGACGTATTTCTCAAATTCCGTTACGGGCTTTCCCACCACCGCTTACCTCTGAACGAACCACTTCTAGTATTTTCCCTTATCAGCAAATCAGGGGGGATGGTGTTACTCTCCTATCTTACATGGCTAAAGTATGAATCAGATAACTTGCAGGAGCCCTACGCGGAGGCGCTTTAGCATGCTGCATATGCATTATTTAGTCTTGCAGCCCGCGTCGGTAGCCTCCAAATGCACGTAGGAAGTCTTATAGAGTGCTAGGCAGTTTGGCTTAGTTTAGCCCGCGGCTGCCCTATGTTGGGGACGTGGTTGGAGACATTGCATCCGTGAACACGAATCAGTTAGTTACTGACTGGGGGTATGCTCACCGCTCCTCCCCGTGGCTTACGAGAAGTGTTTTGGTTGATTTACGATGGCGGCCGTCTCATCACTATTCAACGAGCCGCTGGAAACTTTCTAGTCGTCATCCCGGCGCCTCTCGCGCGAGTAGTCAGAGGACGGGCGCCAAGCGTTCAGGCAAATGCAGCCTCGCAAATGGCGACGTTCTATGGCTATGTCTGCAGAGCGCCGATCACCACGGTAAGCCCAGCATACAATAGTAGTCCAGCGATTGCGCAAGGTTCAACTTGGCTCTACTAGTGTAGGGCTTCATCTATGTATATATTCTAGAAGCACACCGTCGGTAGGTGCCCCCTGCAAGGTCATAGAGCGGCATGTCCCTGGCAACCTGCCGGCCCATTGATAGACGGGTATCGGATAACTATTCGGAGACATCCCGAACGCAAGATCGCACAACGAAAGCCTGGCAGCATGAGGGGGGTGGCAGCTGTCATACCCCGGCTCGAGCGTGCCGTTGGACTACTTACACCACATGCATGCAATCAGCCGTATCAGACAAAGGGTGTGTGCTGACTCACTAACAACAGGTCCCCATCTGCCTGCGGCCATGCTGCCTGTCTGTCCCCCGATTGACCGCACGCGTTGGAGGGCCGGCCGGCCGGGGGGCAGGCGTTCGTCCGACGGTAAGTTCGTTCCAGCAAAAGCAGGTTTTATGTCACCGAGCCATTACCGTAACCGGACCGTGGCGTCTTGAGGCTACATATGTAGGCATAACCGTTGCCTAAGCCGTCATGCCCCTTCCCAAATACATACATTGGGGCAGTTCCCATTGCGGGACGATTGCGGTGCAGCGTTGCTCGCCAAGGAACCACGATAATTGCGTACATCGCATAGCGCATGTATGTATAGCCATGCATATTCAACCGCTCTTATACAACTATGGGACCGTCGCTGCCAGGATAAAGATGAGGTCCATTCTCCTGGCCGCATTGTGCAGGACACAATGGCAGGCTTCGACATCGAATAAGGGCAGACAAGATAAGACTACGCCCCAAATCACCATTTGGATTGCGTCCCAGCATCACACACTATCTCCGGCCAAGCGAACAAGCAAACATGTGTCTATTACAGCGAGGGTATCTGGTTCTATGGTAAAGATTCTGAAAAGGGGTATCATTCCTGAGCAAGCTTGGACATCTCTGCATATTAAATTGACCAACAGGAACAAGACATAAAGGATCAGCGAGTTGGTGTCCGGGATTCGACCATCGCAAGCCTCTTACGTATTCCCAGCAGGGGGCGTCTTCAACTCCCGAGGTGGCGGCCGCTGACAGAGCTGCCCGAGCAGTGCGTCTATGCAGGTTCGCAGCCTCGCGTCTCACCGAGATGCAATTACTTTATAATCCCTGTCCGAGCCTACTGGAAGGCAGTTTTATACCCCGCAGGCTTCCGCGCGCCTATACACGGCATACGTACCGCGGCCCCCGACAGCTCCTCACTCCCCAGTTATCGGAACTGCAGCCGGATGATAGAGAACAGCATGTTCTGTAACACGTGCAACATGACGGCCACGCTCGTGGGCAACAGCTCGGGCCACACGGCCAGGTCGAGCCTCCCCTCGACGTTGACGTCGACGCCGAAGCACCAGCGGATGAGAGCACGCAGGACGATGCCAGCGGCCAGCTCGCAGGCCCACGTGGTCGCCGAGGCGATGGATGTGAGGCGGAAGTCGTAGGGCTCGTCGGGGTCGTCGAAGGCGAAGTACGGGTACACGTTCTTGTTGGGGCCGAAGTGCAGCACCGCGACGCTGCCGAGGAAGGCGAGCATGCTCGCGTTCTCTGCCAGGAACCGGATGAAGACGTTGCGCGCGCAGATCTTCTGGTACGAGCCGTACGACTGCCCCGTGAGCCCGAGCAGCCCCAGCAGCCGGTGGTAGGTCCGCGTCATCGTGAGGGGCGTGAGCACGATGGCGAAGCCCGACGAGAGCGCCTGCAGCCAGATGAACTGCAACGGCGAGCGCAGCCGCGCGTATAGGGCGCGCACGTAAGTTTGGTAGGTCAGCATGAAATACCTGTTCCGTGTGTCAGCGAAAAACACCGGATTCTCAGCGTTCCTGGTAGGGAGGAGGACGCGGCGTGAATTGTGTGCTTACAGTTTGAAGATCCAGCTCAGGGGATAGCTGCCGACGCGCTCCCCTTCGCTGAGGCCCAGAATCCAGGCCGTGAGCATGTCTAGCAAATGCACGGTCACGACCCAGCTGTAGACGTACACGATAGTCTCGAAGTTGTTGTGCGGCAGCGTGCGCAGGTATATCTCGGCATAGGCTTCTCCTATGAGGTACGCAAGCAGTCCCACGAGGAGCGCGAGACAGAACCACACGAAACGGACGAAGCTGGCGGGCAGCCAGCGCCGCCGCTCCATAAGCGCGGGCGCCCTCGCCCTCCTCCGGCGCGCCAGCAGCTGGTCCGAGACCTGCAGGCCTGCGGTGTCCGGGTCGACGAACACGCCCGCGGCCAGCAGGCCCCTGCGCCGGCGGTTCTCCCTCGCCGACACCGAGTCGACGGCCGCCGTCTCGCCGGTCCACCAGGAGCTCGTGAAGATGCGCTGGGTCTCGCTCAGCGAGTGGCGCAGGCCGATGTGGCGCTCGTGCCTCATGAGGATGCAAAAGGCGGTGGCGACGGGTACGGCCATGACGACGAAGGTCCAGCCGATCCAGGCCGTATTGTGGACAGTCAGGAAGCGGGCCGCCGGCGTGAGGTAGACCGGGACCGGCACCGCGAGAGACGCCGCGGCGACGAGGGCCACGGTCAGCGGGAACCCCAGCGCCGACGGCCACCAGTTGAGCGAGTACAGGTTGAACACTTTCGTGATCCAGATAAGCGCCGTCAGGTTGTAGAACCCGTAGTACACCAGCAGGAAGAACCAGAAGTTCACCTGCACGCGCGCCTGGCCGTGGCCTGGTACTTGGTGGTCCGCGTCTTGGTCGGCCCCTGGGCCCGGGTTCGGCGCCGGTGCCGGTTGGCTGTTATCGTCGTGGCCGGACGTCGGCAGCGGATATTGGGGGAACGGGATCGCGCACCACGCCACTGCCTATTTCGTACCGTGTCGCCTTGTCAGCTTGATCCTTGCATCTCGTAGCCAAGTCGAAAACATCCTCATATAGCGCTATAGATACCACTTCATCTCCCGTTCCCACCATCGCCAATTGCATCACGACGCCATGTCCTTCACGCGGCCGGCCTACTAGACTCCTAGATGCCACCCGTTTTCCTTCTTTCTTTTTTCTCTCTGAGACCGTTCAAATAAATCTCACTTACCAGGCCAGCGGGCAAAAACACAAGGACGCCCCAGCGGCTCCACCATCTCTCGACGACGCGCGAGACGGCCATCTGCCGCGGTGCGACCCAGAGGTCCAGGACACCCTTCCTCCACAGACGTCGCCACTTCGCCCGCCGTGGTCCCCACCTCCACCCGCGGGAACCGCGACTTCGTCGTCCTTTTCTCCCGTCGCCGCCTCCACCCAGGGTCCCGTACCCGCCGCGCCGCCGCCCGTTCGCCGCACATCCGTCCTGCGCCGTCACCTCATCATCAGCGTCGTCGTTCTCCGAATAGTCCGACCCCGATTCCGATTCGTCGTCACCGTCCCCGAGCCCCGCCGCCAGCAGCGCCCCGTACCCGTACCCGACGTGCACGCTCCCGCGTACGCCCGCCCCTGCTGCCGCCCTCGGCCCGCCGGACTTGCCGGCGCCGCCACCGCCACCTAAGCCGCCGAAGAGCAGGCTCGACCGCGACCGCGCCCGCCGCGGCAGGTGCGCTCGGAACCGGCCCAGCAGCGGCGTCGACGCGTCGCTGATGGCGATGGCGGCCTGGCGCGAGGTCTCGGTCCCCGGGGTGAAGGGGAAGAATTCCGGCATTTAATTTTCCTTCGCGGCTCCTTGTCAGCCTAGTTGTTGCTGGATAGGAGTGCTGGGTTTGGAGACCGCTGGATGTGGTGCGAGGTATATCCCGCTTCAGATGGGGCGCATCTGTGACTTGGAGGGAGAGGGGGGAGGGAGCATGTATCTGGCGGTGTATAGGCCTGTATGTCGGTGGTCGTGTTCACTCCGTGGTTGGTTAGAGTTAGTCACTTGGGTTTTGGCAATGTCCCTTTGTTTTGTTCGCACCGACTACCTAGTTCGAGATAGCGCGGAAGTCTCAGCGGGTGAGTTCGCCGGGTTGCAATGCGCCAATTAGCCTACCTATCCGGCCTCCCCTATGTATTTTCGGCTGCTATTTGGTTTGGGGACGTGAACGGGGTCTTGGAGATGGTTGGCGGTGTGTTGGTGTGTGTGGTCGCGTCGCGATCATGGGTAGTGGTCTATTATAGCGGCGTGGGGTTGAGAGACATTGGCGGGACTAATAACTTAACAACGTATGTACGATGGGTAAGTCTAACATCCTCGGATGGTATCTCTCCACATGCTAGATGCCCGGATTTTCTTTTAGTTGGCCAAATTATTGTGCTAGCTGATACCGGACATGATGTTCTTTTATTTCGCAAGGTACTAAGCACGCCTAATGTAGGAGCTTCCTTCGAGCTACAGCTGCAGGCTATGCCTGGTAAGGCCAGTCAAAGGAATGAGTGGTCAGGAGAGTCAGAACGGGATCAACGTGGGTAATATCACTCGCGATCGTCGCTGTCACTCGAGCCCGCGTGACTGGAATTTGGGAACTGATAGCCCTAAACACTGCAGCACCATGCATGCAGGCAGCTCTTGCTTGCATACAGAAACTTTATTAGCGCTAAGCTTTTGGGGTGCTTATGTGGGGCTCTAAACACCCCTCCCTTCTTTGTCCATTTTTGGACAGGTTTGGAGGGACTCCTTTTATTCTATAGTGTTGAGAATCTATAGAACTTCAGATACGTAGTCGCAGCCCGGGGTATAATTAATACAGCAGTATAATTCAGTTCCTCCACGTTCTTAACGCCTTATCCTTACCACCACTCGCGACAGTCCCCCCATCGGGCGACCAGTCGACCGCGTAGACCTCGTCTTCGTGCCCGGGAAGATCTCTTGCCAGCTTGAAGTTATTGACGTTCCAAACTACGGCGTATTGTCAGTATAGAGCTTCCATCGAACTTTCTTGTTGGGGATGGTGGGGTACTACCTTTCAAGGTGGTATCTTTGGACCCTGTAACGAGTAATCTCGAATCGGCCGAGAATTCGCATGTGTATACAGGAGCGACGTGTCCCTGGTTTGACGAGAATAATTAGATGGCCGTACGTGTGGAGAGGATGCAGAAAGAAATGGGAGTCCAAGGGACTGACTTACTCTCAATGTACCTAAGAACTTTCCATCCTGTGCGCCCCACAGTTTAACATGATTATCCCATCCCGCACTGGCGATGAGCGTCGCATCCGGTGAGAATCGTACGCTGTTGACCTGCCGTTGATGTCCTTGCAGACGGGCCACGGGCTTGGTACCGGCGTTTATCGGATCCCAGAGATACATGGTGAAATCGTCCGAAGCCGACACCAGCCGTTCGACAACCTTACCCTTGACCATCGCCGCCTTCTCGAAGCGCTCTCTCGCCTTTTGCCTCTTGGCCTCAAACGAGGGCGGGACAGAGTTGGTGTGGTCGAAGAAGCCCGTACGTAACGCGAAATCGGTCGACAGGGCGAGACTGTTTATCCAATGCGCATGTAGCTTCAGGTTATGCACGAGCGTCCCCTTCTCGGCATCCCAGACTCGGACCGTCTTATCGTGTGACGCTGTGTAGATCTGGTTGGTGCCTCCCCACCGGACGCAAGTCACACTTCCAGCATGGCCGCTCAACACGTGTTCCGTCCGGCCGGTGGCGCGCACCCATATCCTAACTGTAGCGTCCTTGCTACAGCTGGCGAGTCTTGCTCCTTCTCCCGACTGCCATAGATGATACGGCTGCCAGGCGAGCATGAGGACAGGCTGGCTATGGCCTTTGAACTCTCTACCGGAAGGCTTGCCCGTTACTGGATCCCATATCCGCACGGTCCGGTCCATGCTGCACGTGGCAAGCCAGTCGCCGTCCGGGCTCCAGCTGACACCCAGAACCCAACCTGTATGTCCCTTTAACGTCCACTTCGGCGTCCCCGTCGCGATATCCCAGATGCGCGCGGTGTTGTCGCCGCTGCCCGTGGCGAGGCTATCGGAGGCGGGCGAGAACTGGGTGCACAGGATCGGCTGACCGTGGCCGGGGATGCGGTGCGCCATGCGGGAGACGGCCTGGACCTTGAAGATGGCCTGCTCCTCGGCCGTGACGGTGAGCGTGCTCTCGAACGGGTCGGCGATGCCGTTCTTCCGCAGGAGCTCGAGGAAGTCGGAGGGGAACCCGGTGATGACGGCGTCGCTGCCGGGGACCTGTATCCGGAAGCGGTAGGGGATAAATTCTTCGCGGGCGCGCCCGAGCAGCGTGTTCAGCATCAGGGATATATTCTTCTCCGTCGCGTCGGCCACCGACACCTCGACCAGGTCCGTCATCTGCTCCCCATCCTTGTTGACGAAGCGCGCTCGGATCGAGCCGCTCTCCGTGGATGCCGGCGTCACATCTTGTTGCACTCGAGCCCGTTCAGCGACTTCTTTCTTTTGCCGCTTCGACGGCGGGGGAAGTACTGTCGCCATGGGGTGCGGTTTTCTGTTGTATGGGGGCTCGGGTTGATGGTCGATTTGGAGTCGTTATCACCAGGAAAATTATTGGCCTGATAAGACAGAATTTTGAATGCAGAGTTCCAACATGCCGCCAAGTGGGGGAGGGGTTCCCCTGCGACAGCAACCAAAGCACTCAAGGGTCCAGTGGGGGAACCATTATCGATAAAGCTAGCTTGACAGGGGGGAACCGATAAGGCACTTCATCTGATAAGATAAATCTGTGTGACATGTTCTTCCTCGGGCGAATCATCGATGTGCTGTAACCCGGAGCCCATTTAGGATTCGACTATGGGGTAGAATCCCGTATTGATCGGCTCAGAGTCAGGGTCTCGGAAGGTCTCACCAGCACAAATTCAGGCAGTTTGAAAGTTAGCGGTATCGTGTCCCCTGACAATTCTGTTCGCCTGGCAAAGGGACTCGGACTTACAGGGCTACTTCCCTGTGACTGAAGACCAGTTATTCAGCTTTCTCTGATGATGATCTCGAAACCTCCCGATCGCCCCCTTTATTGACTTCGCTTATACGTCTGTCCCTTGGTCGTCTGCCCTGTAATCTCGTTCAAGTCTTAATATGAAAATTGTCCAGGATACCTTACCTTCAATGGCCGTGCTGCGAACAATTACAAATCAGACCACATTAATTTGGCCCCCCATGAGCCCGCGGCATGGGACATCAGCTTCCCTGCATTCGCCTCCTTGCGGACAACCTATCTGCGCCCCGCCTTCGACTGCAGTATAACCGCGATGACTTGCAGCCCGTCTCTAGACTATAGTCGGCCCTTAGACATTGCCGGTTATTGCCTGGTTGTGGGGCAATATGAATAGCCAGGCACATACGAGCTGCTTGTGCTGTCTGAGAGCTGGGTAACACAGCGCCAAGTCTTATGTTGATGTCCCCTGTCCCACTGGGCTTTTAAGTCCTGCAGCGCTGGCAAATATCTTTATTGAATTACTTGTGATGATGGAATACCAGACATCCTGATCGGGAACCGCACGACTAAAGTAGTTGTCCCTTATAAACTCGTAGCAGAACCATGTATCTGAGACGAGTTCTAGCCGCCGTCGCTATCATTGCGGTGGCTTCTGAACCTCGCAATATACCAAGAGTCGGAGGGCCCAGCCCGCGGTGCAGATGTGAAAGTACCCTCATGACGACCTCACCTCAAGCGCAGATTTAATTATTAGGATAGAAGGCCGACGGCGCATGCCGGCTATCCGCTGCAATTTGAGACTCGTTGAGCGCCTCTGTGGATGGACAATCGATCAAGTCCGCCCCCTTTGCCCCGTCGTGCTATTCCCGCTCAGAGTAAGACCCCTCTCAATGTGATGAAGTCCGGACGCTGTGGTCACATCAAGAGTTTCAAACAACCCAGCCCCTTGAACTGGCATATCCCTGGAACTTAACTTGTGCCCCGGTCGGCTACAATGCTGGGGGACCTGCCGGCAACTGTTCCGTGGGCCCGAGCCCGTGATGCGTGGTGAACGCCACGACTACCGACCAGGTGCGAGCAGCCCTCAAGTTCGCCCGCGACCACCAACGTGAGACTGGTAGTCAAGGGCACCGGCCGCAGCCCCGCGGCCCGCGACTACGGGCTCGGTGCCGACCAGATCCCCGACGCCGCCGTGCTGCTTGCGGACGGAAAAGTCGTGACCGCCAGCGCCTGCGAGAACCCCGACCTCTACCGCGCCCTGCGCGGCGGCGGGCCCGGCTACGGCATCACGTTAAGCGCGACCGTCAAGGCGCACCCGAACGATGCCGTGGCTGTGCAACTCCTCTCGCTCTCGCTGCAGCCGAGAGCGTCATCCTCGCCTAGCGCCGACACCTCGTCCTCGTCCACGCTCCCCAGCGCCTGGGCGACTATCCATCAAGCGCTCCCGGACCTCAACGACGCCGAGCCGCGCTCGGCGACCCGGTGGGGAACACCTCGGTCCTCACGTCGTGAATTTCGCCATTGTCCGCGCCACGCTGGAGGCAGTGACCGGCGGCGGAGACGGCAGGGAGAAGCGGGAGCAGGCCGTCGTGGTCGTCGCTGCTGCTGTCGGCCTGTGTTGGAAGGGATAGGTATGTTCCTGGAGACGCATGGACGTTTAAGTAGACCCGAAGAGAAAAGCGTTTATAACTCCTCCGATGTGATCGTGCGTGACAGCGGGGGTACCATCCTGCGTATATTCTTAGCAGGTATCCCCACAGAGCCGCAGCTGCCCTAAAGGATCCATTATCGCAGGAAATAACGGAGTCGTCGGTTGAATGACACTGAATAAAAGCAATGGCGGGCGACAGAGTTGCTAATGGAGTCTAATATTAATATATGTATCCGGCTTTGCGGAGCGGGTAGACCTTTGTTCATGGGATTAGATTGATACACGCGCAAGTTCGATTAGCCTCACTGTCAGCCTAGGTTCTACTTCGTCGACGCTCGTCTCTCCCGTCCCTTGTCCATCCAGGATATTAAATGTTTTGCTATGATGGCGGCTCCAGCTGCCCCCAGGTCATCTTCCTCCCACGCAACTCCATAAACGTTACGCTCCTCCGCTCATTCTCACGGAGTCTTCGTCGGCCTTGGCCCAGCACATGCCGCGGAACCAAACCGCCGCCGTCAATCTGTCTCGCCGCATGTGCCTATATAAAATCTGGGAGCAAACGGCTCCACTTACGGGGCAGCGGCCGGGTTATCCAGGATCCAGGCAACCGGCGTGTAATAAGTTTGTTCTCCGACATATATGTAGGGGCGCCTTCTTCGTTCGAAGCCCCGCCAGCGCTATGGCGGCAATGATTAGCAAGCCGGGAGCTCTAGAAATAAACGCGTTTGTTTCTCATGAGTCCAGGCCCCCAATCAATCACTGAAATCGCCCTCGACGCCGTCCTCCTCTTCCTCGTAAATTTCAGAGTCTGAGTTCTCGCGACTGTCGGTAGCTAGACTCTCCGGCTTGTTGTCGCGGGTATCTGCCTCTGCGGCCGGCTCCCTCTTCTTCTCTTCCGCTATCTCGCGGGAGGCGTTTTGCTGCTCGTCGGCGAATCCGACGTGTTTCGTAGTAGAGGGCGACGAGGAGGAGGCCTTGCTCGGCTTCTCCAGGACGTCGCCGCTCCAGGGCTTGCACTCCTTCACGAGCTCGCCGCATCGCAGGCACGACCAGCCCTCGCCCTCTTCCCGCTCCAGCCTCGTGGCGAGGCACACGTAGCAGTAGATGCAAGCGCAGGGTATCGTCTCGTAGGGGTTCGTGATGTCCGTCTGGGCGGACCCAACAACGCCGCTCGACGCGGCCGCAGCCGCCAGGACCTCGGTCTCGGACACCGCCGAGTTCTGATCCTGGTAGCAGATGGTGCAGGTGCGCTCGGGCAGGAAGGCGTACTCGCCCCTCTTCTTCTCGCCGTCGCCGTCCCCGCCGACTTGGATGATCTCCTTCGTCTTCCTCCACGTGCGGCTGAGCCACCGCCTCCAGCGGTTGATGCCTACTAGCGGCAGGACGAAGAGTAGGAATTCCGTGAATGCGTGCCATACGAGCTGGCGGTTGAGGTACTCGAACGATACCTCTCGGCTGACTTGACTGGTTGGCGGCGCTAGACGCATCTTGAGCACCCGGTCTAGAAGTGTCCGATATCTCCCGTGTAGCAGAAATACTAGGAACGAGGCAAAGGCTGCGACGGAATGGACCGTGGTGATCCTCGTGGTAAGAGCCGACAGCCGGCGCACAGTGGGTGACGGTTCGTCATATCCATTATCGTGGTCCAGCAACCAGTTCTCCCACTTAGTCCAGCCATATTTGCCTCCGACTGTTATTAACCCGTATAGACTCTTCTGCCACTTGCTCGGCGGTGGCAGGACGGGTCCGCTCCGTCGCGCGTCGGTGTACTTGAGGTTCTGCAGGGCGGCGCCGTAGGTCGCGTCGTGGTCCCAGACGGTGAGCTTGAAGAGGGCGGCGCGCAGCACGAGGAGGATCTCGGCGGACCAGTCGTCCTTGACGCTCCCCCCGAAATACTTGAGGGCCTCGCCGACCTGGTCGCGCAGCTGGCCCACGAGGTCCTCGTCCAGCAGCTCCGCGTCGACCTGGCCGACGCGGAACGCGGGCCGCGTGCCTCCCCGGGCGCCGTCGTTCAACCGCGACGACAGCACCTCCCACACCGACAGCGACGCGCTGCCGGCGCGGTTCAGCGGGTACGGCAGCCGCGACGACACCACCTGCGACCAGGCGCGCGACGCCTCCCGCTGCGCCGAAAGCTGCGCCTGGGCCTCGCGCTCGCGGGCCTGCCGGCGCAGGGCGATGCGCTGCTGCGCTTGGGCGAAACTCGTGGAGCTCATCGGAGAAGCGATGGGTTCATCGTCGTCGATAAGGGACTTTGGGTGGGAGTCGTGTGAGTCGTCGTAGTTTCGCCCGTTCACATTCTTCGTTCACCGCGCGTCGTTCTAGTGGTGACGTCGGATAAAAGCTCGATCGATACCTTTCTGTAGTTGGGTTTAGGGGAAAGTCAATTTACCGGAAGACGCCGAGCCGAGGTTGAGGTTGTTCTCAATGTCAATTGGTGCATGGCCCCATAAATCTTGGAATGCACTATCAGGCCGAAGAATAACATCCCTATCAGGCACCCTCTAGTGTTGGATCCAACGTTAGGTATTACTATCATAAAGATTTAATTCATATAAGCGTTGATATTATCGGAATTGGATAATAACTAAACTTTTATGTCCAAGAACGTTATAATAATGATAATAAAATATTTATTTTGAAGCTAAGGAATAAATATATGTGATTCGGATGTTAAACTTACCCTATGACGTGGTACGATATGGTCTGGGGCGCCGCATCACCGCTTCTCTGCCCATGTGACGTAGACGTTTATATGTCTGTTTTCTGCTGCTTCTAGAAACCGACGAACGTAATAATTCTTCGTAATTGCGCCCAGCATTTCTCTAGTCACTATGAGAGATTTAAGCTGATATAGGTGTTGATCAATTCAACAGGGAAGTTATATACCATCAGGGGTTATTCTAAAGAGTGTTAAGAACCTATGATGTAAACATACAACTCTGCTACTGTCTCATAATCACTGGCTTTACACCGTTGCTAACATTTCCCCCTACGGGCATTTGGCGACATATTCATAGAGACGGATATGCCTACAAATGGTCGGCTGATGTGCTCGCAGTCAATTTTACAGCATATGAGACTTTTCGGCCTTAATGAGTCTGCTGGTTTTGATAGGTCTCTTGCCATGCAGGTATTCTCTGCGGGCGTTCTATCAGCGGTCGCTAAAGATATGTGGGATGGCCTCCTTTATGATTGTGCCAATCCACTTAGGAGTCCAAATACCATTTACAACATGTTCCTCGTTATTAGTTCTTTATAACTGAGATGAATAATCCTACGAGTACCTGCCATATCGCCGCGGTGTTCGGCTCAGGAGGGTCTCGAACTTGGGTATCTCGTTGATAGATGCTATGAGATCGTCTCCCTGAGACCATATCGATGGTTAACCTGTATAATACCCTTGTCCATACAGGCACCATCTCGGCTTCCAGGGGCATTGCGCGGCTACCTTCTTCCCTGATAGCAACTCCCACATCCGGCTTCAGACATGACGGCCTTGTAGGGATCGGCGAAGCTTCATATGGTACCTTAGGTTTATAGGGGTAAAGGGTTAGTGTAGGGGCTGATCGACGGCAAGGCAGCGCTAAGTCCAGGTGCTTAACTGGGTACGTTAGCCTGTTTTGTTTTAGGCACTATTCCACTGCCCGAGGCCCCACGCGGATGGGGGACAAAGCCCCGCCATTTCATCCCACCCTCTGCTGGGACAGACAGGAGCTCAAATAATAAATAAAGCTTCCTTTGACAAGGTACTGTACAAGTACATTTCGACTCAAGAACGTCATACTCTTGAGTTTTGATCGCGACAAACATCTGCCTCTCGGGCCGACCTCCGGCAAGATGAACTTCGCCATTGAAGTTCCAGGCGAGGCGAATCCCTTAAGCCTACAGGAACTCTATCGCGTGTTACAGGCGGCTTCCTCCCATGACTATAGTCAACGCCAATCCGCGGGGCAGCAGCTGTCGTCTTGGGAAGCCCATCGAGATTACTATCCGGCATTACAGGTATGTGATATGGTGTAATCGCGGCATATTGGACGAACTCCGCGAGCTGTATACTAAAGCTTTCTTCTCTTTTTTTTCACTAGGCGGTGTTTCTAGACAAGACACTGCCGAGGGAGATTCGACTTCTTGCCATTATCCAGCTCAAGAACGGCATCGACCGATTCTGGCGACATCACACCCTCAAGAATGCGATCCAGCCTGCACAGAAGGAAACCATAAGATCCAACCTATTCTATGGCACTATCGGCGAGGAGGACAGACAGCTGGCTTTACATAATGCTTTGGTGTTCGCGAAGGTGCTCCGTATTGACTTCCCTCAAGATTGGCCCGACCCTCTGGCCAAGCTGGTGGATGTGCTGAGAGAATCAAAGGACGGAAACCAACTACATCTCACCGGTGCGCTTCTCCTGCTCCTGCGTATCGTCAAAGAGCTCGGTGCCGCCCGTCTGCGTAAGTCCCAGACGGCTTTACAGTCCGCAACACCGGAGTTGGTCTATGTCCTAGGTGAGATATACGGCACAAAGACGTCGGAATGGGTAGGATTCTTGAGGAGTGAAAATGGCGACAGAGACGGAGCGATGAGAGCAATGGAGAGTAGCTTGACTGCGCTGAAAATTCTTCGGCGTCTCCTCATTGTCGGCTATGAGTACCCAGACAAAGATAAGACAGTTCAGCAGGTCTGGAGCTTCTCCCAAACCCAGTTCGGAGAGTTCCTCGGCTTTACCAGTCCAGAATCTCCTGTCCCAGAAGTCTACCAAGAACTTGTAGGCAAACACCTTCTCCAGTTTACTAAGTTCCATCTCGAGATGGCTGAGAAGCATGCTGCGAGCTTTGCTGCCCTACCCAACTCCCTAGACCTTGCCCGTGGCTACTGGGATCTCGTAGCCACGTTTGCAGAGGTATTTGACAAGTCTGGTGGGATCCGACAAGGGAGTGCATCAGACTCTGCCACAAAGCCCAAAGCCGAGGGACCCCTGATAGAAAAGCTGGCCCTGAAGGGCTTGCTGCTCATGCGAGCATGTCTAAAGATGGTCCACCACCCGTCTCAAACCATTAAATACCGTTCCAAGGACGTGATAGAAGAGCAAAAAGAGGCAATCGAAGTTGTACGAAAGGACCTGCTCACAGACGCCCTTGTAACACAGATGGCTAATGTCATCATTACGAATCTCTTCATCTTCCGCAAATCGGATCTGGAGGCTTGGGAGGAAGACCCGGAAGAATGGGAGCAACAAGAGGAAAGTCAGGGTAGTGCCTGGGAATGGGAAGTCCGGCCCTGTGCTGAGAAGCTGTTTTTGGACCTCTTAACGAATTACAAGGCGATCCTCCTGCAGCCTCTACTTGCTTATTTTGCAACTGTTCGGAACCCCCAGGCCGATATTGGAGCCAAAGAAGCTGTCTACACCGCTATGGGCTTGGCTGCGCCTCTAGTTCACGAGGAGTTCGATTTTGATGATGTTTTGAAGTCAACCATAGTACCCGATGCGCAACTCACTGTTCCTTACTGCCAGGTTATTAGACGTCGTATCGGCATTCTACTCAGCCAGTGGACACCGGTCAGGGCGACGAAGGAGAGCCGCCCATTGATTTACGAGATCTATCGGCGCTTCCTCGACCCCAACGACTCGAACAACGACATTGTTGTGCGCATAACTGCTGGGAGGCAGCTCAAAGCCGTTGTCGACGAGTTCGGTTTCGATGGCGAGATGTTCCTCCCTTTCGCGTCAGACGTTCTTACTGAGCTTGTCCGCCTACTGCAAAGTGTCGTAGTTGACGAGACCAAATTAGCAATTCTTGAGACAACTAGGAGCTTGATAGAGCGCATGGAAACCCATGTTTCTCGCTTCGGCGACTTCATCATTACGGCTTTACCGGACGTCTGGGACTCAGCTGGGGAGCTTGGGTTCATGTTGAAGCAGGCAGTCATGGCCATCCTTCAGGCTCTGGTGGTTTCTATGAAGAGCGACTCCCAAAAGTACCAGCCCCAAATACTGCCTCTCGTGGCGCAAGCAACAACAATTGGATCCGACCTATATTTATATCTTGCCGAAGATGCGTTGGACTTGTGGTACAATACATTGCTCCAGAGCTCACCGCCCCTATCTGCCGAGCTCCTCAGCCTCATCGGACCTGCCGTTGAGCAACTTGCAGCCAATAATGAGCATGTCTTCCAGTACACGGGCATTGTTGGATCCTATATAGTCCTGGCGCCCGAAGTTCTCTTGGAGGACCGCTTCAGAAAACCAGTTGTAAATGCGTTTTCCGCTGCGCTGAACTCGAAGAGCCGTGAGCAACTCAATATCGCGACTAAATACGTAGAAGCATACATTCGATATGCACACGAGCTTGGAGGAACCCCCGGCCTACAGGTCCTCGTGCAAGATATGCTTCAGACCGGCTTCTTGACCAAGATCCTCGAGGGCATCCACGACGCGTACGAGGCCCATCAGACCTCCGGTCCCAATAGGAAACAGCCCCGCGTAAACAACCTCGGGCTTACGGACTACTTCGTCATCCTCTCGCGCATCGCTGTCATCGACCCGAGCATATTCATGGAGATGCTCACTTCGTTGGGTCCTATTGAGCAGGCGTGGACTTGGCTTAGCGAGGAGTGGTTCCGTTCCTTCGATAATACCGCGGACGTCCACAGATTGAAGCTGAACATGCTCGCCTTGACCCGCCTACTGGAGCTTCCTCAGCCCGTGCAAGGCCTCGTTCTGGCGAAGCTACAAGACTATTTCTCGATGTGGACGAGCGTGATGGTTCAGATCCTGGGCGAAGGCCAAACAAGTCCGGACACCACGGGGGCCCCAGGGATCGTGGACACGCTCGTGTTAACCGAGAAATTACCGGACACTGAATGGGACACGCCCAAAGACGTCAAGGAACGAGCCTTGTTCTCGAGCGACCCCGTCACCACGGTCCAGTCCCTGCCGTTCGTAAAGGAGAGGCTTCAGAGTCTCGTGGAGAGAGTTGGTGGCTTGCAGGCTTTCCATGACAATTGGGTTGTCAACGTCGACAGAGACGTGATAAACAGTTTCGAGGCTCTCGGTACTAGTCAGCCTCAATCTTAAGATACCTGAGCTCGTGTCTAGTTGGGTCGAGAAAGTCCCAACCATGAAGCATCAGCACAGGGAAAAGCGGCGCCGGTCACATGACCCGTTAATGACCACCCCGAAAAAGTGGTCTCGGTGCTTGCCGGAATGCGTGCTTCGGCGCGGTGAAAATCACTGAACCGATGATCGTGCGACGAAGGAGCCCGATCTTATTCATAGTCTACTGATACCAACCAGATGATGGTTTTCGTAGAGAGCTTCTGGACCAACTCTACCATGGCGAAAAGCTGATCAAATGGAGAAATTTCACACGGGACCCTTGCCTATCATATGGACTTGATCGTGAGGAATGCAGACCGGGTTTCCCTTAGCCCATTAGCCAGTCGTATGGACCTCATTGGGACCGGGGCACCCAGAGCCACGTAGAAATTACTACAGAGGATAGGAGACGTTAAGTTCAGTTTCCTTGAGGCTATGAATAGTGATCATTGAGTCAGGAGATTGCCCTAGCTCAAACACATGCCTCGGTGTGTACACCACCAGAAACGATCAGCAAGCCCGCACCAACTAGCAACATTATCTATCGTACATGCATGCGGGCTTCCTTCCGTCTTATGCATTGTCTAAATCACACACATAATTATATCAGCCCTCCCTTTTCCTTTCCCCAACCACCGCCACTTCACCTCGCCTTGTCCCCCTGACCAATCTACCCCCCTTTGCCTAATGACGAGAACGCACGCCTCTACCCATCTCCCGACTGGATAGAACTGAACCGCGGGAAAAACCAACCAACCAATCAACACCTCAGTAAATGTCAGTGAAACGAAAGTGCCTCCCTCAGGCTCGCTGGAAAGCGAGCGCGATCCAGGCCCCGATCAGGCGCAGACTACCGAGCGGCGTCACGGAGCCCAGCAGCCGGACCCGCGCCGGGTATAGTACCCAGGGCGTAGATGCCCCCGCTGAACCCGGTCATGCCCGCCCCGAACAGCGTCCCCGCCGCCCTGTTACTCCCGGATGGCGAGGGGAGGCGGAGGACTAGGGGCCCGCGGAGCTACCCCTAGGTGGTCTTAGGGGTGGATGAGCTGCTTTTCCGGGGTTGGTGCGCCGATGCAGGGGAACACGATGATGTCGTGGCATACTTGCTCCAGGAAGATAACGTAAATGCAGAAGACCTGTGGGTTGATCGACGGTCACATAAAACAAAGCCTTCCTGGAAACTCGGGTGTCGCAATGTCTTGACATGGTCCATTACTCAAGACTCATTAGACTTTGCGCCAGCGTCAAATACTACATCTCCCTGCTAGATCAAAAGTCCACCGTCACAAATCGGTGCATGGCTGTGCATAGTCAGCGACTGATGGAGAGTCAACTCATTGTAATCTAGGAAACATGTACGGGTGATCATGGTGCAACTCAAACGCGGTTGAACAGCCCCTGAGCCCCTAAGAAAGAAATGTTGAATGTAAGGCTTTTGGGTCCTGGCTGTTATAGTTCCCATTGTCTTCTGTTTGAAGTCCAAAGGGAACATACGGTATGGTGAAGCACAATGACATTATCCACCGACACATTGGACAATAGGTCGTTTATCCTATTTATAAAAGCCATTGCCACATGACACCTATCTTCCGTCTCTACAGATGTTGGTCATCATCACCATGCCGCAAGATTCCGAGATGTCACAGGTCCAGGAAACATCGGGTGATTCTCGCCATGAGATTGTTGAAACAAACAACTTCCGCCGCGTTCTGGAGTTCTTCGACGAGGAAGGGAACCTCAAGGACAGTAACACACGCATCGAGATCAGATGTTGCATCTGCCTTGAGAACAACCTATCCGTCATGAACCCTTCGACCGACGCACGCTCTTCTGAGCAGCATGAACATTACACCGTGCTGCCTAGGTGTGGACATGGATTTGGGTACCGGTGCATAACGAAGTGGTTTTCCACTAGTGGCTTTAGGAGGGGAGGTCATATGAGGTGTCCAACGTGCCGCGAACCCGTCTTCTGTGATAGCAATGCTCTTCACTGCGAAATACCAGAAATATACCACGGCTACGACAGCGTGCGGCAGCGGCGCGACGTAAACGCCATCCGCCAAATCCTGAGTTCTACCCACAGGTGCGGTCAATGCGACCAGACAGCTTCCATTGCCTCACTCGAGGAACGGCTTCTGGGATCACCATTGGACGGCGCGACGGTTAGGGCTGCCGACGTGCACGGCAGCAGGCCAGAGGGCATCCTGACAAGGTCAGTGTCGGAACTAACAGAAGATATCGCTTTTGCAGCGGCCTGGGTTGTGGAACATATCGACGACAGATGGGACCGTACGCCGTTACTGCTTGAGCTCCTAAGCTCGGCGGTATTTGAGATCCTAGATCGAGGGACACGTAGGTCGTAGGAAACAACGGGCCCGAAGCGCGCCAACTACGCTCGACCATAATTAAAGAATCAGTTGCCGTACTAAACTATGTCGCCACTGAAGTTACTTCCTTGATCAATATATTCACCTTTTTGACTTTTCCTTAACTCCGTCCACGCCTGACAATACCCCTTTTCTAGTAGTAACCGCAAGATTTTAGATAGAACATCATAGGTCCATTCTTGATATCCACAGGAGGGTCGTTCCGGTTGCATGATTACTGCGTAGCATAACCAAGCGAGTGCCCTGGGGATGCGTGGCATAAGCGCGTGCACGCGAAGTGGTTGCTACGGCGTAGAACTAGTGTGTGTTGCTCCCTAGGCTGCGAGCGACGAAGTTTTTGCGCTTTGTGGCTTGGGCATCTGGCTTGGGCATCTGGCTTGCCGGCAGTTCCGTGTTGGACTCCAAAAGGCGGGCGCTCGAACCGTTGTTGGTTCGGGCTTATGTAGCTGTATATGTCGTATTCCTACGTTCCGGCAGACCTCCACTTAGTTCCTGCCTCCCCTCTACGCCCTCCAGCGGCCCCCTGGCCCGTACTGCGCCGCCAACTCGGCGGCTCCGCGGCGGGATTGCCGCATTTGGAGGTTGCGATCGCCCTCGAGCTCTGCCTTCTCCGTTTCCAGCTTGGCTTTCTTTGTGGCTAGCTGTCTGTTTTCCAGACTGTGTATGTGAGTAGTGCGAGGGTCACGGCGAGGGCCACGCCTTTCGACTACCAACCCCGCAATGGCACCGCAGGCATCGGCGGCGGAGGGCAGATTCCGGTGCCAGTGCCATTAGGAGGCGTCGAAGGTGTAGGAAATGGAGTGGGAGTCGAGATCTCCAAGCCTGGCTGCTTGATTAGGAGCACCAACACTCTAGGAATCCGGAGGTTCTCTCCGGGAAAAGTGGGCCAACCCCTATTCGAGGTGGCGAAAGCTAGGAAAACTGTTCCCAATCTTTTCATGCCCTTTTATACGCTTTTATCATTCACCACTTAATTAATAATGGAAAAACTGGATTAATAAGTGAATGATATGCTTAGTAATACGGTTATTCATGAAAAGCCCAACATCCCCAGGGCTGTTGCACAAAGTTCATAGCTTTGATATCGTCAATAGACGCACCTTGAGATTTCCCACATTCTTGATTAACTCTACCCTGTACATTTTTACATACAAATCCTTGCAAGGCAACCTCACCTTCTGTTCTGTGGTCGCATCCAATTCTTAGAAACTCGGACCCCGGAATAGCTCGAACTTACGCAGCACTCTTAGAGAGGGTTGTCATAGCCGCACATTAGTATTTTTAATAAAAACTAATGTGCGGTATCACAGCTCTTATGTAGGAAGACGCACAGACCAGATTGGATTTGATACAAGATCTACTAGACAAGATCACCTCCGAGGAGAGAACTCCCCAATGGGTAAGGAGAAGAGGAGTCAACCTTGTCGGAGCAATACCTTGCTTCTCCCATGGAGTTGCGCAAGCATCCTCGGTCGAAAAGTCCTGTTTATGTCCACCTCTCAATTTGACCACGTCAAGCGCTTCGCCGAGGTCCTCGATATCAACATACAGCTCGCTGCTCAGGACCTTTTCGGTGTTACGGGGGGAGGTACCATAACTCTCCGTGCTCCCTTGGCAGAGCTGGAGTCCAAGGACATACTCAATATTCTCGAGCCATCATCGCCGTACCCAAAAGCTGTTGGCGGAGATCTCCCGCAGACTTAAATATAGAGGCGACAGTGAGTATGCACAAAGATATAGGGGATATACCGAGTAGAAATGTGCCATTTTACAGTTGCGCAAATGGCGGTGTGCCCTTAAAACCACGGAGCGCATAACTTTCTTGTTACTTGAAAGTGTTGGAGGTGGTGCAGCTGGAGACTGAATGCATCTGATTCACTGGCCAAGAAAAAGAGTTCAGAGACAGCACGGAAGTGGCCAACTCTCTCGTTATTTTCACAATTTAAAAGCGCCTTGAGAAAGCACATTGTGTGGATTATTTGATGTTGGATAGTTTATGGAAATTCCGGCAGACCAGCTGACCGTCTCTTCATTCTAGCTGACATTTCAGAGGACTAAATCACGAGGCAGAAAGCAAGAAAGGAACTATCACTTCCTCCTTCAAAATCCCTCTCTAGGCTCCTCTAATTTGCGAATAGGGGTTCGTGGTTCCATCAAGGGCGTTATAGTGGGTGCTAAGTCGCGATCAGTTCGTATACACCCTATAACCTCATTCCCCCTTTAAATAAAGCGGCGTCTCTTAGTACGCTCCTCCCTAGCATCCCTCCCAAATATTCTTGCCCAAGCCAACCCTGGCGGATAACCTCCAAACACAACCGCACCTTCTATAGCTACCTCCCCTGGTGCAATCACCGCCTGGGCCTTGGCCTTTTCCTTGTGCTTTTCCTTCTGCGTTATTTTCTGAAGGTACTGGTTAGACAGGATGGAATCGGCCCAGATCGGCTGATGCCCCGTGTCGCCGCATCGCGTCCAGAGCGGCATTTCCGCGCACCAGAAGGTCTGCTCCCCAAACTTACAAGCTCCTTCTTGGAGTCTGCCGACGCTGCTGCCGACCCGTCGTGAGAGCTCATCGAGGCACCACATGTGCGCTGCCAAAAGGAACTGGTTCTCCGGGAGAACGGAGCACTCGCAGCCGACGTTGGGTTCGATAAGCTGGCCGATGTTTGCGCAGCAGCCTACGACGTCTGCCTTTTCTACAAGGCCTTCCCATGAGCCGATGCCGCCGGAAATTGCTATTTTTTTCAACGAGCTCCCCACCGCAGGCTCGCAAATTACATCCATTAGTTCGGATGCAAATATGTGTTTTCCATCCGGCTTCTCTCTGGTGCGCCCAGAATCGAGCAGATTTGTATTGACGCGGAGGAAAAGCTGTCGTAAGGTTTCTCTGTCACAGGAGCCATGGCTGCCCACGACGATGAAATCCCCACACTGTTCAATAGCTTCGACTACAGCACGTGATCCGTCTGGCGAGGGTTTAGCGAACGGGATACAATCGCATTCACCCTCCAGTTTGATCTCTTGAAAATACCTGTGACAAAGGTGTAAGATCAAACTCAGTAGCGGAACAAGCCATGCTTGCTTCGTATGCGAGTCTATGACGATAGCGACCTTGTGACGGTTGAGACGGACAGCTTGTACGTATTGTTGGGAGGGATTAAATCGTTGGATATTGGAATGAAAGGTATATGTACTCAGAAGCTGAGACGCGATGATAATGGGCCCTGCTGCGACGGATATCTGGCCGCCGGCTTCGAGGCCCTGCCTATGAGCGGTTCTGACGCGGTCATGCAAGCCACTGCTCCATTTAATTTGTTTCCCTTCCACCTGCAACATTCAGAGTCAGTATCTTCTCTATCTCAAAAACTCGGTGAGAAACCATGAGTGATACGAGATACTTCCAGGAGCTGTAAACTCCCGAATGACTTTAATAGGAAATTGGTGCTCGTGGACTAAGAAACAAAGGGTAAGATTCAACTCTGGAAGTTGCTTACTAGGTCGCGGGAACCAAGAAGGATGTTTGCCCGTGCGAACCATCCGACAAAGCAACTTGACTCCTGCAAATCCTGAATCTTCCGAGTCCTGAACCATGGTGTTTGGACTGAGTCAAGCCCCCGCGGGCTCAGGTGCTCTTGTTCAGTTCCATCGGTTGTTTCAAAGTGCCATTGGATGCTATTGGTCTCGCTATGCCTGGAAATGGGGACCAAGGCTGTGGAAAACCCAAGAAGAATTGTTCCGTCATCACAAGGATAAAAGTTCTCCACAGCCGCGAGATGAACCATCATATCGAATGAGATTTCTATACCAAGCCCCCAACTGCGCTTGATAGGGCGCGATGCAACAACACCGGATCGAAAAAGCTGGGTCCAGCACGTGGAATTCTTGTCAGAGAGCCCGAGCGGTAGCTCATGTAACGGCTCGAGAGAGAAGCCAAACAGTTGAAATGGACCTCCTATAACTTTCGTCTCTAGCCATGTCTTCGAGGAATACATTTTGCCGGGTGATACACTCGACCGGATTGCACGATCTGGGTTTGATCTGACAGCAGAACACACCCAGACTAGTGCTTCGATGAACGATGCTTTGTCGTACTCGACCTCTTTGAGATAAACTGTGATGTGGTCATTGGTGAGTCGGAGTGGGACGATGGGAAATGCTGGAAGATCTTCCTCATATGGGCTTGAATGTGCCCACTGTTGAAGGGCTTTGCTAACAAACGAAAGTGTATCCGTCCCCACCACGTCCCAGTTCTTCGTAAGGAATGCTTCACAGGTTGAACATTCGAATATCTCGTCTGAGCCAGTCAATACTATAAACTGGGAAAGGGCCTGACGTGGCGACGGTGCTCCTACAGCGCTCGTCCTCATTTCGTCAAGTACAGCAGGTATTTCCCAGTGGCATCGAACATATCCACTCCACGTACGAGTCGTTTCGCTACTGGTATATTCGTAGCGCATTCCCGTAAAGACGAGAAGGTCCACTAAAGAAGCCCGATCCGCGTCTGAGTTCAGGCGGGACCATTCGGATTGGATGAGCTGCAGAAGACCCTTCTCATTGTGTTCTTCAGTAGAAGTGCTGCCTTTCCTGGTTAAAAGCGTCTTGACAATTGCTTCGTGTCCGTTT
>QJOA01000662.1:0-35448 GCA_004155915.1 Monosporascus sp. CRB-9-2 | reverse complement strand
TATGAACGAAGATTTTAAGCTGAAGAAAAGAAGGAAGGGAAGGCAGAGTTACGAAATGCGTAAAGATCTATAAATGTCCCTACTCTCTGTATGGCAGGTGGCTAGTTCGTGTGGCAGTTGTCAGCTCCATGTGACGGTTGCCACACGAACTAGCCACCTGCCACACAGAGAGTGGGGACATTTGTAGATCTTTACGCACTTTGCAACTTTGCCTTTCTTTCCTTTTTTTCAGCTTAAAATCTTCGTTCATAGCGCCAATAAACTAGCTACTATGCTATATCTCGCTGGCCGTAACATTATTTTAAGCTCATTCCCTTCCTCGTTAGCCTAGCGATTAATAAATAAGGTACCATATTTTTACGTCGATACGTAACGACGAAAAATAACGCGTTCCAGATTAGACTTAAGACCAAGACCCAGACTAACCAGCATTAAGACGAGATATTTGTTAAGAAAAACTACCTATCAGCTAGTCGACGTTTAAAGCGACTTAGATCAATTAAAGGTAGAATTGAAAGTATAGAAGACGAAATGCCTCCCCAAAACCCAGACCAGAGTACAGAAAACGACGAGTACTTTAAAGAAACGGCAAAAGATAACGTACCGTAAAACGAAACCGAATCCGTAAAGATAAAAGGTTTATTAAATCAAGACCAAGACCATAGCCATTTAGAAATCGATCCCGATAGACAGCTGATCGACGAGATGGCTAACGACAACCAGAACGTCCAAGGAGAATTCCAAAAATTCTGCGACGAAGTCGTTCGCCTTTAGGCCAGACAAAGCCATTATTTCCTTATTCCTTCCGACGACGCTAACCGCCCTTGCCGAGATAACATAATTAATAGCGCTTTCGGTAGTACCAGTACGCTTTGCCTTACCAATATAGTAATATGGCCCGTTTTTTGCAAGTTCGCAGAAAATAATGGTACGAATTTTAATTATAACCGAAAAAAAAGAGCTTACGTTAACGATCCAGCCAAATTTAACGGTAACAAGATTAAATTTAATCCTTAGGTCCGTAAGGTTGCAAATAAGTTTAAAGTAAACGAACCGATTTTTCAGAACGAAAAGATTTACATGGTTTATTTAATAAGCTTTTTGGAAAAAAAGGCCGAATAAGCAATTAAAATTCGTTACCGATCGATTATATAATTTTTTTTTTGCGTAGCCGAAATAATCCGGGTGCTGGAATTATCGTATTACGACCTGAATTAAGCTTCCGCTGCCAGAAAAACCTTCCGTATTTTTGCCTTTAAGCCCGGCAAAAATTAAGATATTTACGATTTCATTTTTAAGTTTAACGTTTTCGCTTAAAAAGCTAAAACCGCCGAGGACGAATAGAAGTAAGTTTTATGGGAACATATTTCCTTAAACCTTAACCTATGCCTTTTTAAGAACAACTGCGATTCTGACGTTATTTACGAAAAGTTTTGTAACCGTATTATTATAGCCGCTTATAATAACTAGCTCGCCTATAAGAAACGTTAGTAAAAGCGTAAGCTTTAATCATACGACCCGGATAATAATGGACCGAAAAATAAAAACAAAAAACCCTGCTTAAATGGCAATCCTGACAAATCGAAGATTTTAGGCAATAGCGGTAAACCTTTATCAAAAGCCGAGAAGAAGGTCTATTAAAAGGCTGGCACGTGCTTTAATTGTAATAAAACGGGATATAAGGTTAGCAACTGCCTTAATAAGAAAAAGGTTGTTACGGTAAAGATAATAAATAACTTATCCAGTTCCGACGAATCGAAAAAAGAGTAGAACCGTCGGAAAACTTTTTAATAGTCCTTCCTATATTAATAGTAACGGAAATAGATAACCTTAAAAAATGCAAAGTTTTTATTAAAATTACATAAATTTAAATAAATGGGATTGGTCTACGTGTTACCGCTTTTTGTAATATCGGAACATAAACCCGACTTTTCGTTAACCCTTTTTTTGTTAGGTAAGCGAAAAAGCAATTGTAAGTGCGTATTATCCGGCTAGAAAAATTAATTTAATTGCAGAATTACCGGAAGCAACCCGCCGGCTAAGTAAATGCCCAGATAATTGCAATATTCGAAATTAACGGACGACGTTTTTCCGATTAAGTTTTTCAGATTACAAATATTAGATACTATATTTTTATCGGTTTTAACTGGATAGAAAAATATAGCTTATTATTGAACTGCAAAAACAAAAATATTTTTTGGCCCGACGACCTCCCAGTTTTGGCTAAGTTCTTACCAGCGATCGAACTCCCAGCCCGATACCTGCTGGACGGGCATATCGACTTTAAGGTTTAGAAAGACGTTAACCGGCGCAACCGTACCAGGGAAAAAGCCGATAAGTAATACCAAATCCTTCGACGTTTATGAAGAAAACCCGAGAATGACGCCATATTAATACCCGTACCCGTACTTGTTATTTCGTTAAATATATTAGATAAAAAAGATATACCAAATATATACGATACCAAGCCGATTATATACGATACCAAGTCGACCATCTTTGCGATAGAAATTGCTAAGGATAATATAATTATCGCCTCGTTAACGAACATGTTAAATACCGACCCTTATACGGAACGATGGAGCAAATTTCCGCTACCTTAAAAACCTGTTCCCTTTAAAAATAAAAAGTCGAACGTTATAACGTTAGCCGCTTTGTAAAAGTGGAAGATATATAACGGCCAAAAAATCCCTTTTTCCGACAATAAGGATCCGGAGTACGTAAAACGAATCCGGAAGCTTTTACCAAAACCTTTTGCCTATCTGGAAGGATTCTTTTCGAAAAAAGAAGCCAACATTTTTCCAGATTTCCGACCTTGCTATAACGTGGTTTGGAACTCGACCGGCCGATATCCGCCTTTGGACTCCCCATTTACCGGACGCCTATTTAGTATCTTCTATTAAAAAAAGAAATAATAAACAAATTATTAAAGATAGACTTTATCGAACCATATATTGAAATGGAGCAGGGTGCAGGGTCGGATACATGGCCTGACTGATCAGTTAATTAGCAGCCCTTATATATTTCTAACGGTCCTTTTTGCTGGGCATAACTCCGAAAATATTACCACTTATTTTTCACAGTTTTGCTTTTACATTGGTCTTAACACCAGAATATAGTTTGCATTACCTTCATTATCTCTTAAACCCTAAGCTTATTCGTGACACGCTTTTCGATTATGCACTAATCAGGACCGATTTTTCCCGTCCCATTTTATTTGGCTGCCAAGGAAAGGAAACTGGCTTTAGTTAACTGCCGAGGCAACTCTCGATTTCCGATTGTAAGACGGAAGAAATAAGGTCCTGATCAGAAACGCGACTACGACTATAATTACGACTACGACTATGCAGACCTGACAGTGACTTGCGGTAGACGACTGACAACTACGATAACGACGTAACCTTTTTCCGATTAGTGAGAAAACTGTTGGACTGCCTGAGTACGATGCCTCACCTAGAGACATAGCTTTATTCGGAAAACGGCAAAGGAGTATAAGCGCGGACGGCAACCGGTGTCGGAACCTGGACTGATTACCCAAGTTTTAAACCGATTGTGCAATTTAGAATATTATACGTATTAATAAGAAAATTACGTGGCAAGATAGATTATAAAATTTGATTGATAAGGGCTGAAGAAGTTAAGATTACGTCGCTGGCGACGTAGTTATTAAGATTTGGACTAATCAGAATAAGTGCAGCGACGACAAGATTGACGATATGAACAGGATAGCGAATACGAACAGAAAAAGGAATAGGGCTGTGGAGCTATTTATTTTGCATAAAAAAGGAAAATACCGAAAAAGGAATAACGTTCCCTAATACGATGCAAAAATTAGGAGAGAAACGTTACGCGACATATTCTGAACTTTCCTGGCGCTAATCGGGCAGTATTTTGTTTGGTTATTGTTAGGCGGTATTATTTGGGATTTACTTTTTCTGTTAAGCTTGAGTGTTATGGCGCTTAGGTTGGCAGTGGAAATATTGATTGGCAAGTTGGAAAAGGTGCGGTCAGATAACCAGCGACGTAGCACTGATCAAGATAAGGTTATTCAGACGACTGGTAAAAGGAGGAGGTTGCTTACCTTTCAGGTCCGACAGAGAAAAAAAGTGTACCTAAAATAATTATTACGGATAGTTATTTACCTTATGCCTAGATATACCCCCGTTGGAACAACATTTTACAGCCCAAGTAATTCGAGGATTGGTAGCATTGATTAATTTAAGATAAACTTTAGCAAGTTTTCCAGAGGCCCATCGAAGCTTTCTGAGATTGCTACTTAGGTCCAGTTATAATACGGATTACTTCCAGTACCAAACTTCCCTAATTTTACGATTGATTAAAACCCTGCCTTAAACACGACCGCCCAGTACCAATTAACAGAGAACCTTTACGACA
Source organism: Monosporascus sp. CRB-9-2 (assembly GCA_004155915.1). Taxonomy (NCBI): domain Eukaryota; kingdom Fungi; phylum Ascomycota; class Sordariomycetes; order Xylariales; genus Monosporascus; species Monosporascus sp. CRB-9-2. Next base: position 31,053 of record QJOA01000662.1, on the reverse strand, counting down.
GTAAGCCTAGTAAAGCTGAACCCCGGAGTGGTAACAGTCCGATCGGATCCCCAAAGTCTGTTAAGGATTTGAGTACACAAGTAATCCCTGGAATCACTGTCGAGACACCGAAAGGACGAAAGATCATATCAGCCCAGAACCTCTCAAAGTCATCTACAGAATTTGCAGTACCTACACCGGACGTCATACCTTTCGGACAAACCGATCAGCCCGAATACGGTTTCCCTACCTTTATCATGGACAGGCTTTCGTCTATTATAGTTCTTCCAAATCCGTCAGCCTACCCGGACCTTCGTTTTTCAGGAACCGGAACTACCGACTGGGTTAAAGGGATTACTCAACTATACAAAAAATACAAGCTTACGGAGTTTAAGATGCTTGCCGAATTACCATTCTGGACCGACAGTAATAACATAAAGGATCGAGTTAAAACAGCCATTAATGAAATAACCAAATGGGACGACGTAATCAAGATCGTTCTAAAAACTTTTAAGCTGCAAAACCCAAAGTAGATTCGGACTGCTAAGGATCGATTAAGGACTTTAACCAAGCAAGCTTAACGGAGCAACCCTAATCAGGTCTACGACTACTACCTAAAACATGCCGCTAAAGTAAAAAACGTTTTGGAAAAAGCCAGGCAGAAAAAGCAGTTAATTAGCAAGGACGAATATATTAAAAACTTGTTAAAAAGGTTATTAGCCGGTTATCTCGAAAAAATTATTAACAACTCGAATATGCAGCTTAAGGATTTATACGCGATAACTTATGACAAGGTTTCCATACTGATTAAAGGCTAGGCCATAAACAAGGCTGCACTTTTTAGACATAAAGGACGTGGGCGATAACACGGAGGCGTCCGCTTCGACATCGAGCTAGAAGATAAAGATCGGCTTTATTCGGCCCAGCAGCCCAGACCATAGCGACCAGGAAATTCCCGTCCACGATAATTATTATCGGGTCGGACTAATTAGGTATCGGAAATTACAAACGCGTTACAGGATTTAAAGATTAACTAAGCCCGACAGATCCAAAACCTCGAAGTTTTTAAAAAAGAGATAAGGAACCGAAAAGTAGCCCGGATATTACAGTATTACGCTCCGCCAGGACAGGAGGTACCTTGGACATGCCATTATGGTGCCGACCCGTCGATTAATGCAGTTAATTTCCAGCCGGATGAGTTTAATCGATTAATTTCTTACCGTGGACGAGGTGGATACCGAGGTCGAGAAGGTTACCGAAACGGTTACCAAGGTCGTAATGGACGTTTTGGTAACTTTGATTAAGGTATCTGTTGGTTCTGCCAAAAGCCTGGATACAACATGCAAAAATGCCGCCTATTTATTAACATGGAAACCACCGGATTAGTCTCACTTGCCGACGACGGCTATACCATTTTCCTTAAAGCCCCAGAGGATAAGGTTACCTTAAGCATAATTCAGTTCCCTTAAATCTTGAAGAGTTAGGCGATTAAGCAACAGATCCTAATTTAAAAAAAGATCTTAAAATAGATTTATGGTTTACCAGCCTTCCCTGCCCGATTTAAGGAGAAGATGCGATATTTTGATCGGCGAGATGACATTTTCCGGGGCGTCAACAGTTAATCAACCAGCCCCGATCCGGATACCACCAATCAAGCTGAACCTCAGAAACATATTACGATCCTACAGCCACGACAAAAGTTCGATATTGATTAGACCAAGGTGACCGAGATTAACATGACCCATTTCGTCGACCATAAAGGAGAACCGTTTTATAGAGAGGCACCTTTACGTGACTGGCTATGGAGCGACCCCGTCGAGAGCAAAGGTACCCGCTATCTGGAGGAAATCCGAGCCTTAGAAATCGATAACTCCAATCAGCTAGCGGTGCTTACTAACGTTATGATGGCCAAACGATCTAGAGATAAGGAAGATAACTTTAAAGGCGTAAAAAGGAACAAGATTAAGTACGAGACTGACGATAATAACCTGATATTTGAAGGACCTGCATTTTATAATGTGGAAATCGGCGTTTAGACAGATAATACCCCTCGGATAAAGGCTAATATCCCCCAGACAAACGATGCTACTTAAACGGATAATACCCTTACTTATGGAGGCCTGATCGATAAGTATGTAGTTAAATTCTGGGAGAAGAAGATTCGAAAAAATTTTAAAAGGAAGTTTAAGATTATTTGGTCCGAACTGATTAAGGTTTGCCCAGATTTCGGAAAAGCTTTTAAAAACTTTATGGCTGTTAAGACTTTGGAAGTATTTAATCGCAGAAATACGGAAACGATTAAGATAACCGAAGCTAAAGTGCGAGGATCGGAACCCCTAAAAGTGAAAAAACCCTTTAGGATTCTTATTATGGATATCGGTTACAAAGTAAAGAGTTAGAAAGAAGCTAAAGTTCTGTCAGTCCAGCAGTGCAGCCCAACTAAATACATCACCCCGCTGTTTAGACTGGCAGTCAAAGTAGGTTATAAAGGCGGCAAAGATCTGATTAATGGAGTTATCGATACCGGAGCTAAGTTTAGCGTTATTGTCGCGTCGTACGTTAAGCGACATGGACTAGCTATAAGACAGATATACGTATCGTTTATAGGCTTCAACTCTTAAAAGAGGACTTTATTTGAGGGCATTATCGAGGTACTTATCTGGCTAGCTGGCCGATTAATCATTATTTCCTTGTTTGTCGTCAATGACCATTATGCTGCGTAGCCATTGATACTGGGACTTAATTTCATGGCCAAATCGAAAATGACGCTGAATATGAACCCGGACGTAATGGAAAAAACCCTAAAATTTGGCCCGTTAAAAATCATTATCCCCTTGGTCCCTGCTGGAAGAGTTACGCGCAGTATCCGTACTGATGAGGAGCCTGAAAAAAAGCAGCCGGTAAAACAGTAGGCCGCTTTACTGGCGAAAGCAGGCCTACAAGCGAAGATACGGACGAATACGCTACAGGCCTTTACGTTTTCTCGATTAGTGATACATGTGCTGATTAAAACCCCAAGATAATTCAGGAGGCTATAGGTAATAAGCTGGAACCCGGAGATACTATCTTAGGCCAATTTAGCGATAAGGAATTTGCATACGTTTTATATGGAATATTGTGGGACAAGATGTAACAAAAGATTAATAATAATCGGACCGTATAGATTAACACGATATACAAGCCGAAATAAAAAAAGGTGGTCCTAGTTGATGATGTGCCACCAGACGGATCAATACCACCCGGAGACCCGGATTGGAAAGCTAAGGAGTTTAAGAAAGCCTTATTTAAAAAAATGCTTTTTTGCAAAGAGGCTGCCTTAGCCTGGAATTAGCAAGATTGTGGCAAGATTAAATCGAGTGTCGCGCCAGACTATGAGATCCGGACAGTTCCTTACAAAGCATGGCAGACCAAGGGCATAATAGTGCCTACTAGCCTTAAAAACAAGCTGATCGAGATGTTACGAGTACGTATCTAGCGAGGGATACTCGAATAGTTTTACGCCGCGTACAGGAATACCTGGTTCCTGGTCGAAAAGAAGGACGGTAACCTGCGACTGATTAATTTTGCTACCAAACTGAACGCTGTTACCTTGCGAGATGCCTTTATGCCAGAAAATTGCGACGAGTTCTCTGCGGATTTTGCTATATGTTCGCTAGTTACCTTGGTGAACTTCTTTTCTGGCTACGATCAGGTTATATTGGCCCCTGCCAGCAAAGATCTTACCACTTTCGCGATACCTTTGGGACTTTTTAGATATACCAGTATGCCTATAAGGTTTACCAACTTTGTGGCTTATTTTTGCCGCGTGGTAGGGAGGATTCTTGACGATTTGATGCCCGATATTGCCCGGCTATTTGTCGACGACGTCGGTATTAAGGGCCCAAAGACAAAATATGACGACGAAGAGATTTTTCCAGGGATTCGGCGATTTGTGTACGAGCATATCGTTAACATAAACAAGACCCTTATTAACTGCGAGCTTGCTAGTGCATCGATTAGTATAAAGAAGTCTTAATGGTGCCGGAAGATAATTGTTATAGTCGGATTTCTTTACGGGACGAATGGATGGCGACCGGACATAGCTAAGGTGGAAAAGATCCTGGAAATTCCGCCATGTAAGAACGTTTCGGAAATTAGAACTTTCCTGGGCATCGTTATTTATTACCGGATTTTTGTTATATATTTCGTTATTAAAACCGAGCCCCTTATACGTCTATTCCGGAGGAATTAACCTTTCGTTTGGGGACCTAATTAAGACCGTACCATGAAGGATGTAAAGAAAGCGATTACTATTGCCTTAACCTTAGTTATTCTGGATTACAGTCTTACTGCAGGCAAAATTATTGTAAGGACGGACGCGAATAAAGACGGCTTTAAAGGTATTTTTGGTTAAATAATTAATGGTATCGAATATCCCGCGCGTTTCGAAAGTGGTACCTGGAAGGGCGTTAAGCTAAATTACGATGCTGGCAAGCTGGAATATCGAGCTATTTTCAAGATCCTAAGGAGATTCCGAAACTATATTTACGGAGTCCGATTTGTACTAGAAACCGACGCCAAGGTATTAATGGCGTAGATTAATAATTCCCTGAGCTTTTTATCTGGAGCCGTGCTTACCCGTTGGATCGCCTGGATAAAGATGTTCGATTTCGAAATTAAGCATATTTTTAGCAAAAAGAATTCAACCGCCGATGGTTTGTCCCGAAAGCCGCCTGGAGCTTTTAACGTACTGGACGATTAATGGAAGGGAGAAGTCGATGATTTTATTAATGTCCAGCTAGACGTTATTCGGCTTAACCTTATCCTGACCGGTATAGCCTTAACTTTTACTGGAACGGATAACCAAGAACCTTTTATTGGGAACTGGTTTAAAAAGTTGCAGGAGTATGCTAAGTTCCTTACGATACTGGATTTTCCTGATCGGTTACGTAAAGCCTTAATAAAGAAAAAAGCCGCTTTTAAAGCCGAAACGTTAAAGTATTATATCCAGGACGGTATTTTATGGCGTAAGGCGGATAAGCGATACGGCAGCCGTAAAGTTGTCGACATTGAACGAGAGCGATTTACGGTAATCAGGCAATGTTATAAGGATTATGGCTATAAGGGACGAGACTTGACCTATCGTCGCATAGCAGCTTCTTATTACTGGCGCGGATTGTTTGGCCATGTTCGGGAGGCAGTACGGGCGTATGTGAAATATCAAAAGGTAGCTGACCGACGGTTCGAAAAAAGCCACGGCTTTTTACAGCTTATTGATATAGCTGTTATCTGGGTGATCGATGTTCAATTTATACCTAACGATGACGGTTATAAGGTTACGGTCGAAACGAGGTACGAATTATCCGATTATTTAGAAGCCAAAGCTTTACGTTTTGTTACGTTAATAGCGATTAAGAAGTTTTTGGATAAGTATATCTTTTACCGATACGATATTCCGATTAAGATTAAAATAAATGGTGGCTTTAAGAACAAGGGCGAAGTAATTAAAGCTTGTAATGTATTCGGGATTTAGCGAAAGGTCGGAGCTGCGTATACCGCATAGTAATAGGGCCTGGTTAAAAGAAGGCACGTTCCGATCGCTAAAGCTTTAATGAAAGCGACAAATGGTACCGGCAAAGGATGGGTTAAGCTTTTGCCTAAGATGGTCTTCGCCGACAATACCATTGTAAAAAGTTACGGCCTAAGCCCGCATGAACTGCTGTACGGACAAAAAGCGCTTTTACCGATCGAGACAGTTTTGCCGACATGGAGAATTATGATATGGGATCCTAATACCCCGAAAGAAAATTTGATTGCTTAAAGGATTCGGCTTTTGGAGAGGAAAGCTGAGGACGTGGCCAAGGTTACCAAAGTTATTGTTGATTAGCGTCGTAAAGCTGTTAGACTGGCAAACTAAAGAAATAGGAACAGAATGAGAGATAGACTTTTGGAAGTGGACGACCTGGTATTATTATACGATACGCCCCGACATATAAACATGTTCAGAAATATGAAGCTTAAGTATCGCTGGACTGGCCCGTACTTAATTAGTGATACTACTGGTCTAGGTACCTACTGCTTGAAAGAGATTGATGGAACGAAGTTGTAAGGGACCTTCCCTGCCAATAGATTAAAATAATTTGTGAAAGACGAGAAAGGATATTGGGAGCCGATTAATTTATAAGAGGATGACTGGACGAGACCGCTTACGGATTAACCCGACGATAGGATGTCGGATATTTTTAATACTGCTGATGTTGAACCACCAGAAGATTGGTAGCCTAGAGCTTTTGAACCTGTGAGAACAAATATTGAGGTGCAGATACCTAGTGGTCGACTCGAAGGTTACGTAGTTGTGGATGACAGTAATATACCGGAGACAAACGGATCAGGAGAGCGGAAAAGATTAACGCGATTAATTGCGAGAAATTAGAATATAGGAGCCTTATTACGCCTTATTATTACCCTGCCCACTATTATTTTACACGATACCCACCATACCTTACTTATGATTAGTGCGTCTGATTATATTCGCCCGGTATTAAGGATTCGAGATATGCTTTTTAACTTTGCTCCGAAGCCAATTTTTATCGAATGTTTTCATAATCGGACAGGTGTCGTTACGAATATCCTTTGTAATCTGTGGTAACCGTTTGTAGTTTGCCTTAAGGTTTTCGAACCGATTATTCCGGAAGGTGTAATTATGACCTTCGATGGACCCGACGTAGTTGCTACAGGATCCTCTATGGAATCCCGGAATCGACCAATACCTAAAGAATGGGTACATGCCGTATTGATCGGGTTGCTTTGATGTTTTATGTCGTTGCTTATATAGCTCGTACGGAACAATATTAGGTACCCCGAAGACTTGAATGAATAAGCCGGTGATATACCAAGGGTTTTTGGCAAGCAAAGATATGAAAGGACCCGTAGGCCCGGCCCGAAACATTTCGACGTATATAGGATGAGACGGTAGTTTTTTACCTTCGTTTTGGAGCATAACGATTATATTAGATTAAGTATTTGCTGCTGCCTAAAAGTTCTCGCCCTTGATTTGCTATCGTATGTACCGACCGGTAGCTGGACCGCCGACCAAGCTAATGGACATAGCCCCGAATATTTTGTACTGATTAGTGGGAATCCGTTAAGAATGTTGTAAGGAATAGAAAGTATTTACCTTAATGTGCTTAAGCGTTACGTAATGCATAATACTTTGGTTATTCCAGAACTGAGCCAATTCCCGCTGACGCCCGATCTGAAGATTAGGAAGGCGTGATATTTTAATGCTTAAGAATAGCCTAGGGAGCCGATCAGTAATACGCGGACCTGTTGGAATTGTCGATGCCGTTGATGAAGACCCCGAAACAGTACTGCGAGGTTGGGACATTTTAGGAGGTAAAGGTACAACCGATACTGATCGGCGGCCACCAGTCGTCTGCTTAATAATATCTAGGATTAGGCTGGGCATTGGACTTTCTGCTACTTCGACTAACGGCAATATATATTAAAAGGGCCAAGGTCTAGGGAGTCGTGGATTATCCATGACCGGTGTTTCAGGTAGCAGGGCATCTTAATCGAGTGCTGCATTACGGAACCTATATTAAAAAGAAGGAGCTAGTTCGTGAATAGGTGCCCGGCGATATATTGGATTTTAAGGCTTACGGACGTTACCAGGGTTATATGGAGGTTCAGTACCCCGATTAATAGCCAAGGCTTTATCGGCACGACAAGTTGCAGGTTTAGAAAATATGGTCGTATTTGATGTAATCAGGACCTTACGACGCTAAACAAAGATGTGCTCGAACTTACGTATGTTTTGCTTAACCTTGCGATCGACGGGCTTGACATTACCAGAACCTGATAACTTGTTACCTGGTCCGGATTGTTTTTTAATGGACGACTTTTTTATGGGGTCGACAAGTTTACCTGGGTTTGCATTTTTACGAGAACCCTGGGTGCTGCGTGGGTCTGATAACTTGCGGGAATTTATGATGGACTGATTAGAACGACGGAAATGATTATGTATGTGTTTGGGTATATGTTAGGTCTTGAGAATGGATGTGATCGGGAAGGAGAAGTTAATGTAGTTTGTAGGAAAAAAGTTGCAAAAGAAATATGGGTACAGAAATAACTGCATAATTGATTAAAGAAACGTACCGACGACCATATCCCTTTTTATATAACATCGGATGAAATTATCAGGAATTTCTTCGGCGTACACGTTTTTTATAACAAAATTTAATGCATTGGCCCTATATACACCTGATTAGTTGCGCACATAATTCGGTATTATTTCCTGACGAACTTCTGCATTTATACAACTCGACATCTACAACCTACCTACATTTCCACATACTTATACCCAGATATAGATATATCTACATCCATATACACCTGCATACTACATATTATCTTTACTTATTATTATTATTGCCCTTAATTATTATATATCGTTTTAGTCGTACCTGCATATCTTAATTAATTTAGTACTAATCGCAATGTCGTCGTCCAAGAAGCGTACCATGTAAGGTAAAAACGAGGGATCCAAAAAGTTGAATACATTATATTTTGGAGATCTTAGTCAATCTGTTAATGTACCTGTATGGGATATCGATGATATGAACCGCGTACTACATAAGATGCATAATAAAAGCCGCACCCCCTATCCCCTTATAATACCAGACCCGGAGTTACGCTTTAATCGGTTTATCCCCATTGCCCCATATAATAAAGGTGGTACCCGTCCATGGCGAAAGGCCACTTTACCTCCTTTATGGTCCGATAAATTTTGGAGTGACGTAATGTCGGCCGGATTATAGCAGACCTTAATAATTATGCAAGATGGAAAGTACCTACGATCATAATATGTCACAGCAGTCATCCAAATAATCGCCATAAATGCTCCACCCGGAATCATAGCCGTCATTCCAGAAGCCGGAAGGGTGATTAATAAAGGTCAGGCTATTACCATCCCCAGTAAAACAGAAAAAGCAATCCGGGCTTACAATCCTAAATATGTCTGGTCCGTTGCTTAGCTCAAGATACCAGTCGGTAACAGAAAAAAAGGTTATTAGGTTGGTATGTTACATATCCGATCGGAAAGAACGATCGTGCTTTTTTGATATTTGCCCGTCCGAAAAACGTACCAAATTACTTCTGCAGGAATATCGAAAGGCCTGGAAGAACTCAGCTCTCGGCAACCCGCCTGCGCGTATGGCGATCGCCAATATACCGCCCCAGAATATATCTTGGACTTACGGTCTATAAGTTACCTGCGCGTTCTACTTTATCACTCGTAACCCAGGACGATAAAATAGGTTTGTATCATACGAAGAGGGCGTTATGCTAAACAGCATGGAGAAAACGATTAAAGGGTACCTTGGACTTACGTCAAGATAGGAGGACATCTTAAGGCCCGCAGGATTATAACCTGGCAAATCTTTGTCCCCGTCCAGCGATAACAGTAAAAAGCCAAATACTAATAAAACTCTAAGTCCTAGGAATAATTAACAGTCAAGCATGATTCCCCCTGATCAGAGAAGAAACGATCCCAGGAAGTCGACTTTACGAGCTACAGCAACTCCGATACCTCCCCTATAATCCACTCGTTCCAAACATACATTACCGACATAGCCCCCCAAGCCTACCTTCGAGCCGAAGTACAAACCTCGATTAGCCGTAAGTAATCAGCGAGCACAAGCAATGGTGGAGGGCCGGTATAATATACCGTATAGATGGGTAGGAGATACTTATAAGATAATGGCACAGCGACCGGAACCATATTTCCCTCAAGGTTGGCCTGGTTGGCCCAAGTACAAGGCCTCGATCATTAAACAAGAAAAAAAGGATAAAGCACAGAAGGAGAAAAAGAGAGCCAAGCAACGCGAGGATTTGGTTAAACGCAGAGAACGAAGTCCTAAGTTAAAAAAGCTGGAGGACAAGCCGCGTAAACGTTAACTAAATTAATCAATGGGTTTTATGTATGTTTCATGGAGTTGGGAGTTAATTGCGTTAAGTTTTCATTTAATTGTTTCTTAAGATAAATTAAGAACAATTCTATCTTATGAAAAGAAGGTTAAAATGGAACAGGGTGCAGGGTCGGACATATAACCTGATTGATCAGTTAGTTAGCAGCCCCTATGTATTTCTAGCGGTCCTTTTCGCCGGGCACAACCCCGAGAACATCACCACTCATCTTTCACAGTTTTGCTTTTATACTGGTCTCAACACCAGAATATAGTTTGCATTACCTTCATTATCTCTTGAACCCTGGGCTTATTCGTAACACGCTTTTCGATTATGCACTGATCAAGACCGATTCTCCCCGTCCCATTTCAATGGTCCGTTCAGGGGGAGCCTTTCCGTATATAGGGTACTAGCGCACCCCTTGCTAGCTGACAAATATAGCCTTTACGGTATTTATCAACTAACCACTGCACCAAAAGATCATTTGCGATAAACTTATCTAAGTGTTAAAGTGCAAGATTCTATCTTGCTACTTATCTGACACACCCCCTTAGTTGTTATCGACCTGGAGACAACAGCTGGTTCAGTTATAGCGCAAGATCGTCACTACGCCCAGTGTTCTTTTAGCTTTTTATAGGAATCGAACTTGAATCTTTTGGGTAAATGGTCAGGTGCAGGCTAGTAGGCCTTAGCTGCGACGGTAGAACTCCACTTTGTGGAGCATGTCTGAGACTCTTAATTGTCAGCTAGCTACTACACCAAAAGATCATTTGCGATAAGCTTATCTAAGTGTTAAATGCAAGATTCTATCTTGCTACTTATCTAACAGTATTCCGACTTGCCCGATTTAACTTGAACCTTAGTAACGCGTATTATAAAGCTGCTGATTGCGTTATTTTATACCTGATCGGTATTAAAACGTTAGCGTTACAGTTCGGGGGTAAGGATTTGCTAAATACTTGGAACGACGCTTTTTTTGCAGATAATACGATCGATCGAAAAAGTTTCCAAGCTTACGTTATAAAACTATTTAGAAAAGTGATAAAATAACGGGCAAATAAGCAAAACATAATAACTACTTTTATAACCGAAGCGGAATTGCTATTCCTTGCATAGATTACAAAAAAGACCTTATTTAGCTTTCGATTAATCAAAAAATTAAAAATCGGCCTAGATATAAAATCTTTAAATATGTAATGCGATAATTATAACGGCAGCCACCAGGATCAAACCGTGAGACTGGCAACCGTCACATAGGGCTGACAGCTGCCACACGAACTAGCCACCTGCCACACAGAAAGTGGGAACATTTATAGATCTTTACGCACTTCGCAATTCTGCCTTTCTTTCCTTCTTTTCTTCAGCTTAGAATCTTCGTTTATAATGCCAATAAACTAGCTACCATGTTATATCTCGCTGGCCGTAACATTATTCTAAACTTTTCCCCTTTCTTGCTGGCCTAGCGATTAATAAATAAGGTACTACATCTTTTACGTCGATATGTAACGACAAAAAATAACGCGTCCCAGACCCAAAACCAAGACCCAGACTAACCAGCATCAAAACTAAATATCTATTAAGAAAGACTAACTATCAGCTAGTTAACGTTCAAAACAACTTAGATTAATCAAAGGTAAAATTGAGAGTACAGAAGATGAAATGCCTCCCCAAAACCCAGCCCAGAGTATAGAAAACAACAAGTACCTTAAAGAAACGGCACAAGACAACGTGCTACAAAACAAGACCGAATCCGTAAAGACAAAGGGTTTATAAAACCAAGACCATAACCACTTAAAAACCGATCCCGATAGGCAGCTGATCGACAAGATGGCTAACGACAACCAGGATATCCAGGGAGAACTTTAAAGATTCCGCAACACAGTTGCTCGCCTTTAGGCCAGATAAAGCCATCATTTCCTTACTCCTTCCGATAACGCCAACTGCCCTTGCTAAGAAAATACAATTAACAGCGCTTTCGATAACACCAGCACGTTTTGCCCTAGCAATATGGCAGCATGGCCCATTTTCCGCAAGTTTACGGAAGATAATAACACGAATTCTAACTACAACCAAAAGAAAAAAGTTTACGTTAAAAATCCAGCCAAGTTCAGTAATAATAAAACCAAATTTAACGCCTAGATTTATAAGGTCGCAAACAAGTTCGAAATAAATAAACCGATTTTTCGGAACGAAAAGATTTACATAGTTTACTTAATAAGCCTTTTAAAGGGAAAGGCCGAACAGGCAATTAAGACTCGTTACCGATCGATTATACAACCTTTTTTTTGCGTAGCCGAAATAATCCAGATGTTAAAATTATCATACCATAGCCCGAACTAAACCTCCGTTACCAAAAAACCCTTCCGTACCTTTACCTTTAAGCTCGGCAAAAATTAAAATATCTACGATTTCATCTTTAAATTTAACGCTTTCGCTTAAAAGGTCAAAATCGCCGAGGACGAATGGAAGCAAATTCTATAGGAACACATCCTCTCAAACCTCAACCCACGTCTTTTCAAGAACAGCTGCAACCTTAACGTTATTTATAAAAAGTTTTATAACCGCGTCGCTACAGCCGCTTACAGTAACCAGCTCGCCTATAAAAAGCGCCAGCAAAAGCGTAAACCCCAACCATATAACCCTAATAAACCGAAAGATAAAAATAAAAAACCCTGCTTAAATGGCAATCCCAGTAAATCGAAAACCTCGGGCAATACTAGTAAGCCTTTATCAAAGGCTGAAAAAAAGGTTCATTAAAAGGCTGGCACGTATTTTAACTATAGCAAAACGGAATATAAGGCTAGCAACTGCCCTAACAAGAAAAAGATTGCTGCAATAAAGATAATAAAAATTTGCCCAGCTTTAACGAATCGGAAAAAAAGTAAAACCGTCGGAAAACTTCTTGATAATCCTTCCTATATTAACAATAACGAAAATAAGTAACCTCAAAAAATGCAAAACTTTTATCAAGATTACGTAAATCCAAGTAAATAAAATTGGCCTACATGTTACCGCTTTTTGTGATACCGGAGCACAAACCCAACTTTTCGTTAACTCCTTTTTTGCTAAGCAAGCAAAAAAATGATTATAAACTTTATATTATCCGGTTAAAAAAAACTAATTCAGTTGCAGAATTACCGGAAGCAACCCGCCGGTTAAGTAAAAGCCTAAATGATTGCAATATTTAAAATTAACGGATAATGTTTTCCTGATCAGGTTTTTTAGATTACAGATATTGGATATAATATTTTTATCGGTTTTAACTGGATGAAAGAATATAGCTTATTATTGAACTATAAAAACAAAAATATTATCTGGCCCGATAATCTTCCAGCTTTGGCCAAGTTCTTACCAGTAATTAAACTTTCAGCCCGATGCCTGCTGGACGGGCACGTCAATCCTAAGGTTAGAAAAACGTTAACCGACGCAACCGCGCCATAGAAAAAACCGATAAGCAATACCAAATTCTCCGACATTCATAAAGAAAATCCGAGAATAAACCCACGCCAATACCCGTACCCATACCTGTTACTTCGTTAAATATATTAGATAAAAAGGACATACCGGATATATATAATATTAAGCTAACCATATACAATACCAAGCCGACCATCTGTGCAATGGAAATTACTAAGGATAATACAGTTATTACCTTGCTGACGAACAAGTTAGAGACCGACCTCCGTACGGAACGATCCAACAAATTTTCGCTACTTTAAGAAGCTATTCCTTTTTAAAATAAAGAATTAAACGTTATAACGTTAACCGTTTTGCAAAAGTAGAAAACATATAACGGCCAAAAAATCCCTTTTCCCGAAAATAAGGATCCGGAATACGTAAAACAAATCCGGGAGCTCCTACCAAAACCTCTCACCTACTTGGAAGGATTCTTTTCGAAGAAAAAAGCCAACACTTTTCCAGACTTTCGACCTGGCCATGACGTAGTTCTGAAATTCGACCGGCCGATACCCGCCTCTGGACCCTCCACTTACCGGACGCCTATTTAATACCTTCCGTTAAAGAAAGAAATGATAGACAAATTATTAAAAATAAACTTTATTAAACCATATATGCAAGGGAACGCTACTTTAGTTCTATTTGCCCCAAAACCTTATTCGTCGGAACGTCAGTTTTATATCGATTACCGTTAAAACAACCAGCATTTAAAAAATTACCTTATCCCAGCCTTTTTACTTAACGGTACTATATTTAACTGCCGAAACGCCAAACGCTTCGCCAAGATTAATATTATCCAGGCGTTTTATAAACTTTATATTGCTATTAGGTTGGAATACCTAACAGTATTTAAAATTTATTAAAAAACGTTTTAATAAAAGGTATTTTTATTTGGATTTAAAATAGGCTTTGCCTAATAGTAATCGTTTATTAATACCCAATTATATAAACTCCTTAATTATTGCATAAACGCTTACGCCGATAACGTATTAATTTATTCCGGCCTTAAGAAAAAATATTGGAAACATTATAAAGAAGTTATTTACCGGTTATATAAGGCCAACCTTTAAAAAGATATTAAAAAGTTCCGGTTTAACGTTAAAAAAGTGGATTACCTCGGTATTGTTATGGAAGCAGGCGTAAATATTTCCATCGATTTAGCTAAGATTAGGATAATTTAAGAATAAAAGTTTTAAAATTTTAATAGCCGTATTGCAATCCGTTTATTTATAAATTTTGTAATTACGTACAAATATTTTGCTACCATAAAAACGGCATAGCCGAATTATTAAACCGCTTATTAAAAAAAATGCCTTTTTTATAATGGAACTCGAATAAAAGGTGATTTTCGAAAAAAATGAAACGGCTTGCTTGCGAAGCCCTAGTTCTGGCCTTTTTTCGACCTGGCCGACCGATTAAAGTGGAGACAAACGCATCTCGTAAAGTAATTAAAGGTATTATTTAGTAACAATAAGAAAATAACAAATGAAAACCCGTGGGATATTTTTCAAAAACTATAACCCCAACAAAAAGGACGTATCCCATTTAGAACTAAAAGCTGCTCGCTATAGTCCAAACCCTCGAGCATTATTGCCCTAAACTTTAATGACAAAAGTTTTTTATTATTACTAATTACCAAACCTTATTATACTTTGTAAGCAAACGCGTTCTTTTTACGCGCCAGATTTAATGGGGCGATTTTCTTTTTAATTTTGACATTACCTTTTAATATTAACCTAGCAAAGAAAATGTTGCTACGGATGCCTTATTGTTACGGCCCGCGAAATATAGCATGATAGCTAGTTTATTGGCGCTATGAACGAAGATTCTAAGCTGAAGAAAGGAAGGAAGGAAAGGCAGAGTCGCAAAGTGCGTGAAGATCTACAAATATCCCCACTCTCTGTGTGGCAGGTGGCTAGTTCGTGTGGCAGCTGTCAGCCCCACGTGACGGTTGCCAGCCTCACGGTTTGATCCTGGTGGCTGCCGTCACACTTATTACGAAAAACGGTGGATTTGCCTACAATTAAAGCCCGAAAGAAAAAGGAAAAAAACCAGGCCCTGATTTTGCTAAAACAACTAAACTTTTCTATTACTGCCACCAACAAGATGCCGATTAGGGTACAAATTAAAGATATCCTATAAGGTGCCGACTTGGTCAACCTTATCCGTTGCAAAAACGAGGCACAGAACTTAGGCAAAAAGGATAACAAATTAGTAATACTTAAGAAAACAACTAACGGTTGCATTTTCCTCCGTACCGTACTAATCCGCAAAGCTTACGTACTTAAAATATTTACGTACCTTGGCCAAAATAAAATAATTAAGATGCTAATACGGAAATACACCTGGCCCCAGTTTAAGCAAAATATCCGATAATATATTCGGAATTGTTACAATTACCGTCAGAACAAAACGCCTTGAAACAAAACCCCGGAACTCCTTCACCTTCTCCCTATTCCGAATAATGTTTGGAATTACGTCGCCGTCGACGGAAAAGATATGCCAAAAGACCGTTACGGTTATAACTATATATGGGCGTTTATCGACAAACTTAGCAGGATTATAGCAACCTTACCAGGTAAAAAGACTGACATTGCCGAGACCCTGGCTAGCCGATACTATCGATACCTATATTGTTTCCTTAAAATGCCCCTTATCTGGATCAGCAATAATATAGGATAATTTATTTTCCAATTTCTAGCTAAGTTAAATAAACTTACCGATACAAAATATCGTTACGGAAGCGCCTTATACCCGCAAACCCAAAAAGTTATCAAGTTTACGAATTAAAAGCTGGATTAACGTTTACGTTTTTATATCGATAAGTACCAAGATAATTAAAACGTACATATACCGGCATTAAATTTTACGCATAATTTATTATAGCATTTATTAATTAATATAGCTCCGTTAAAAGTTATATTGGATAAAGATATCCGGAACTCATTTTCGTTAAATTTAGATATAATAAAGGCAGAAACCGAGCTAGCTTAACGGGCATTAATAATTATTAAACAAATTAAAAACGTAGAAATGTTAAAAGGCATAGGCCAATAAGAAACGTTACCCAGTTAACTTTAGAGTCGGCGACAAAGTTTTTTTCCGTAAAAAAGGCTTCGTAACGTAAATACCGATTATTTGCTTAGACTTATAGTAAGTAGGATCTTTTAAAGTTATGGAAAAACGCGGACATAATTTCGTTTTCGATTTGCCGTTAAGCTATAAAATGATTAACTTATTTTACGCCGATCGATTACGTAAAGCCGACGATAACCCGTTACCTTAACAAACCCAGATACCACCATTACTCGAAAAGATTAACGGTAAACCAGAGTTCGAGGTAAAACAAATTAAACAGTTAAGACTTAACGGGCGCCATAAAGAGCTATAATATTAAGCCAAATCGAAAAGTTATAATACCGACGAAACATAATACTCCGCAGCCAACTTTAAGAACGTACCGATTATAATAAAACGGTTCCATACGAAACATCCTAAAATACCTGGACTACCGGTCCGCTTATAAAAATAAATACGCGTAGCAGCGGCCGACGAGATTAACGAAGACCACCCCGATAATAATAAGGCTGTAAAGGCAGGAACCGGATCAACAAGAAAAAAACGGCACCTATAATTAACAAAAATTTGCATACTTTTTTTGATCGTATATAAGTTTTTAAAAGGGGATAATATAACGGCAGCCACTAGGATTAAACCGTAAGGCTGGCAACCGTCACATAAGGCTGACAGCTGCCACACGAACTAGCCACCTGCCATACAGAGAGTAGGGACATTTGTAAATCTTCACGCACTTCGTGACTCTGCCTTTCTTTCCTTTTTTTCTTCAGCTTAAAATCTTCGTTCATAGCGCCAATAAACTAGCTACCATGCTATATCTCACTGGCCGTAACAATAATTAGCAAATTATACGGCTTATTAACGCCGACGTCGCCCTTTTACAGACAAAATTACGGCACGTAAATATATATAATTACTAGCTTCGAAAAGCCGTATAAAAAGATATGATCAAGGTGGATTATATGCCTACGGACGATATGCTAATTAATAGATTAATAAAGGCCTTATTACGCGAACTTTTCAGGCGCTTTAAAAAGCAATTAGGGTTAATGGACATTACGGAAGCCCTTAATCGGCGGAGGAGCAACTTGAAAGTGATTTTAGAGGAAGAATTGGCTGATCAGGAGGACTTAATCGCCGGAGGAGAGGTGGAATGAATAATTGCGGCTCTAGGAAGTGATGAAGTGTGACAGTTAACGCCGTGACTGCGTTAAGGCGTTAAGGGGGTGTGTTAGCTAGCAGGGGGTGCGCTAGCATCCCATATACGGAAAGGCTCCCCCTGAACGGACCATGTACATCACGTGACTAGACTACATTAAAGTGCGGTGTGCGCTCTAGAGCACCTGCAACTAGTTAAGCAATACAACACAACTGATGTCCCCTATTGTTAGATATCAGGGGTCCTAAGATAGACAGGACGCTACGGAGATTACCTGTGGCGCAGGATGGGGACTACATCAGCCACATCCACTAGTATAAGCCCTGACCGACGCGGTCAAAGGACTCCATGATCAAGAGAACAACCAAGACACACACAATTCAAGGTTACGCAGTGTCTAACAATTAAGAGTCTTATTTGTTTGAAAACTAATCGCGCATATAAGCGACACGCGTACTTTATTCAAATTATATTCATTCTAACCGACAATGTCAATCCCAACCACTTCTTCGGTATCATACAATACCCCTAAGGATTGGGTACCCTGGAAAACCGAGTTCCGAAAGCGAGCCGACAACCTAGACGTTTGGGAATTCATCGATCCTGAGAGCAACGAAGCATGGCCTGTCAAACCAAAAGAACCACGGATTCAGGACTTCCCTAAAAGGAACTTACGCGCGGTACCGAGACAGCAGTCTAGCGAGTCGATCACTGTGGGAGCCTCCCAACAAGACGAACCTGACGAGTCCGTGAACCTAGCAGACCTAACTGCCGATGGACAAAAGGCCTATACCCAAGCCTGGAGCGAATTTACATACAGAGACAAGAGATATTATGATATCCGGAAGAATTTGAAAGAACTTTCCAACTGGGTCATATCGTCAGTATCACCGACTATCCAGGAGACCGCCTTGCTAGAAGACCAGAACCTTAGGGACTGGTACGCAACGTTAGCTGTCGCCGGGAAAGTATATGAGAACGACCTGGCTAGCGACATTCAGAACCAATATCGCCAACACCTCAAGCTCTTCGCCAAGTCACATAAGAAGATAGAGGAGTGGATACAGAGATGGGAAGAGATTATGGCTAAGGGTCGCAAGCATGGAGTGCCCGAAATAACAGATTGTCGGACCTGGGTCAAAGATCTACTGGCAGCAGTAGCCCCGGTATTAGGCAATTGGGCCTCGAACTTTCGTATGACACGTAAGACCGACATTGCGAATGGAAAGCTTTCATATCTGGAAGTTGCAGCCGATATCCGAGACGAATGGACGACAATACATTCCTACAAGATTCCAGGACGGAACATGAACGCATCCTTCCCGGCCCTTCATGGGAAAGAAGGAGAGCCCATCGAAGTAGAGGACGATCAAAAGACTGATTTAACCGAAGAAGCGACCGGAGATAGCTCCCGCCAGTTCCGAAGAGGAGGCAGAGGGGATTCCCAAGGTAATAGAGGTCGTGGAGGAAGAAAGCTACGCGATCACTTTAAACGGAAGCGTCAAGAGTTTAATTCAGAGGTAGAAAGCGGAAGGCGCTGTCGTGCTTGCTTACAGATTTACCAGCTTTCCGAATGCCTTTACGTATTCCCTGAAAAAGCTACTACTGGGTGGAAACCTTTCTTCCCGATACAAGAGCTAGTTAAGTACCGAATGGCAAGCGATACGGCATTAGAGAACGAGATCCGACGCCTAAAGAAGGAACAGAAGCAAGAGCCTGACAGTTGACTCCCTGAGGGGGTGGTAGGAAGGACTAAAGCCTGTTTCCTTATATAACGCATACAGAAGAAGGGAGCCTTTAGCTTATTTACCTATCCCCTAAAGAATTCAGCCATTCTTGACTTAGGAACCACCCTTTATATCTTCAACATCATCACGCGATTTCTTAACTTCAGACGAGCCTTTCCTGGAAACACCGTCTATGCAGGCGATGTACTGGTGCCCATCTTAGGGTACGGGGAAATCGATATCAGGGTCGATGGACTAACTGGCCCATTGATTATGCGATTATACGACGTAGCTTATTGCGAAAACTTCGTATGCAATCTAGTATCCTTACGCTTACTTCGAAGGAAAGGGTATTGGTAGGATAATAAGATTCCTAACAACTGCTTACGCCGAAAAGATGATACCATTCTTTGCTACTTGACGGACAGCTGGGACCAGTTTGTGATCGAGAACATCCTAATGGATATCTCCAAAGCGTCATTCGGGATCCGCCGTAACAAGTTTAATTCCTGGACCGAGAGACCTTCGAGCACTGGCTCAGCAGGACTGTGGCACTTGCGGTTAGGACATTCGGGCCCAGAGGTCTTGAACCACCTTACCGATCACTTCAGGGGGGTGCGAGTTAAGGGACCAACAACCATAAACTATGACGCTTGCGGATGCTCAAAGGCGAAAAGGCAAAACAGACGAAAACCCCGAGCTAGACCATTAAAAGCAGGATAAAGATTTGCAATTAACTTCTTCGATTTCGAAGAGATTCCCGAAGGATACAGGAGTCTTATGCTACTTACTGATCGATACTCCGGATATGCGTTCGACCTCTACCTTAAGAACCGAGAAGCCGAAACCCTCGTAAAGGCATTCCAGTACTTCTTGGGGGTGATGGCTTACCAGAACCAGGTACTGCCAGAGGTTCTCGAATGCGATAACGAGGTCATCAGGAAGACTGAGGTCCTGAGCTTCCTCCGAGACAAGAAACATATACGGTGCGAACCTTGTGCGCCACATACACAGTCATATAACGGTGCCGCAGAACGTTCGGGGGGTGTGATCAAGGAAAAAGCTCGAGCCATGAGAAAAGGGGCAAAGCTACCAGCCTTCCTATGGGTGGAGATCTACAAAGTAGCGGTATATCTATATAACCGAACCCCAAGATATTCTTTCTTTTGGCAATCACCATATAAGTGCTTTTACACTTACCTTGCGTTTAGGGATGGCCTAGTGGTTAAAGACCGCAAGCCACACCAAGCACACCTTAAGGCCTATGGCTGTAAGGCGTACGCTTTGTCCGCAGATGCAATCCTTAAGAAGAACCGATTGCAAAAGTTGAACCCCAAAGCATGGATAGGATACCTTGTTGGGTATAACTCAACGAACATCTACCGGGTATAGAATCCACTGACTAACAAGGTCTACGCTGTACGGGATGTCACTTTTAACGAAAAGGAATTCTTTACCGGGAGCATCGAGAACTTACGAAACGACCTGTTACATATTACCGAGGAAGGCTTGGCCACCTTATTACAGAACTTTCGGGTATCTGTGCCCACCCAGACTCCCAGCTTATCAAGCCAAGAGGAGGATGAAGAACTTAGCGGATTTCTACAGGAGCACCAAGATAAGAACGGAAAGACGTTAAGCGGGCACGGCCTTCAAGCGCAGAATGCTTCAGATGCGGTATGTAGTAATGGGACTGATTACCCCTATACTACAGCTGTCTTCGAGCCTCTTCTGACCCCAGACTTTACTCCTCCACCTATGGCAGCACTAATGACCGCTACTATCAGAGAGCTTACGGAACGTCAGGAAAGTATCGATCGTCTGGTTTAACTGAACAATGATAAACTTGATCGCTGCCGGCAGCAAAATGAGGTAACGACCTCGGGTAAAATGTCCCCGCTGTTAGTTCCGGCCGAAGGAGATCTTCGGGCCATAAAGCAACGCCGGGTAAACTAGAAAGCAGCGTTTAACGCAGGCAGAAAGGCCACCCCAGTCGGTACGCTAAATGGTAAGCGGGTAACCAAGGCGAAGTTTGCGAAACTTCTTAATAAACCTGCTGGACACCCTAGCAGTAAAGAATTCAGCCGAAAAGGCAATCCTAGCTTAGGAAAAGCAAACAGGATACACCGGCGAAACTTGCCACCACCGCCTAAAAGGCACGAAGACCTAAAGTCTCATCCCATAAGGAAGGCTTTCCTTAAAGCAGAACGTGCTCACCTACAAAGCCATTCAAAGATGGCTACGTGGTTTGAAACTGACAAGAACAAGGCCAAGGGCCACCAATTACTGGACTGCATATGGGTGTACGTATACAAATTCAACAAGCACGGGTGGTTCCAAAAGTGCAAAGCCCGCCTTGTAGTACGAGGTGATCAGCAGGCTAAATCCGTACTTAAGAATACGTATGCGTCAACCCTGGCAGGAAGGTCTTTTAGAACACTTATGGCAATAGCTGCTCGCTTCGATTTGGAACTTATCCAGTACGACGCAGTGAACGCTTTCGTCAATGCCAGGATGCCATACGATGTATTCATGAGGATGCCCCCAGGATACAGAAAGCGAGGGAAAATCCTGCATCTACAGAAGGCCTTGTACGGACTTCGAAAGGCACCCCTATTATGGCAAAAGGAATTCAATGCTACGCTAGAAAAGCTAGGGTTTGAGCCTATTCCCCACGAACCATGCTGCTTTATTAAGGATGAAGTTCTCATCTTCTTTTACGTCGATAACATCGTCCTAGCTTATCGCAAAGAAAAGCAAGCTATTGTAAACGTTATTATGGCTAAGTTACAGTCTACCTATCACCTGACAGGAGGAAATAAGCTGCAGTGGTTCCTGGAAATAAAGGTCATCAAAGATCGGCAGAAAAGACTGATCTGGCTGTCCCAATCCGATTATATTGATAAACTCGCTAATCTTGTCTCCAACAAGGACGGGCCATTTCCCTAGACGCCTATGAAACATAAAGAATTACTTCCTTTAGATGGCAGAGCACCAGCGAGTTCGATCAACAAGTACCAACGACAGACCGGATCTATCATGTATGCAACAGTCATTACACGACCCAATATTACATTCGCTACCTCTCGTCTATCCCGCTTTAACATGAATCCAAGCGATGAATACCACGATGCCGCCCAACATTTGATCAGATATATGCTCGGATCGAGGACGTACGCTTTATAGCTCGGGGGTGCAGATACCTTCGATACCTGGAGCGACGCCTCCTTTGCTGATAATAGCATCGATCGGAAGAGCTCACAGGCATACGTGATGAAGCTGTTTGGTGGAGTGATTGGATGGCGAGCGAATAAGCAAGATACAGTGACTACTTCTACGACAGAAGCGGAGTTGTTGTCCCTTGCTTAGGCTGCGAAAGAGACTATGTTCGTTTCACGACTAATCAGGGAGTTTGGAATGCAGTTGGATAATCCCAAGATAAACCTATGGTACGATAACCAACAGATTATACGTCTTGTCAACGCCGACATTGCCCAGTTGCAGACGAAGCTTAGGCACGTTGATATACATAACTACTGGCTTCGACAAGCAGTTATCCAGAACCAAATCAAAATGGATTATACCCCTACAAACGACATGTTGGCGGATGGGTTAATTAAAGTTCTACCGGTAGAAGGATTTAGGAAATTTAGGGAACAGATTTTACTGGTGGATATAAGAGAGAAGATCGAGGTCAGGAAGCTGCGGGAACTGCAGCAGGAGGACTTTGATGAGATGGAGGATCAATACCATGGAGGAGAATCAACCGGATAGATCTTAGTACCCAGAATCCCATAACAGGTCAGCCAGCTTCGAAGGAAGCAGTCTGAGGGGGTGTGTTAGATATCAGGGGTCCTAAGATAGACAGGACGCCACGGAGATTACCTGTGGCGCAGGATGGGGACTACATCAGCCACATCCACTAGTATAAGCCCTGACCGACGCGGTCAAAGGACTCCATGATCAAGAGAACAACCAAGACACACACAATTCAAGGTTACGCAGTGTCTAACACCTATATCTGACAGAATGTGCCACCTTTTTCCGCGACCGAACTTCGTAATCTGGGCTGGGGAGGATCCCTTCGGAGACCACCCCCAACGCCGGTATCCTGCCCTTCTATCGCAGCCAGACTCATCAACAAAGATAAGTTGGTAGGACTTGTACCGCGATATCCTATGTAGATAATGATCTCGAAGGTCGCATCTCGTTATTCTCGTCCAGCCAATCGATCGCAGGGTCCAATCGATCGATCGTTCCCATATCCTTCTCCCAAAGTTACGATAAAGAAAGTCTGCCATCTCGCATCGATTCATGTACGGCTGTGTGGTTAGCATATTACAGAGGGCTTTCTGCAGAGGTGATGTCATGCAGCCACGGCGGCCGACGCGGGCTGTTCTTCGGGTGGGCATTTCGGACTGTTGTCTCTAGACGGATTCTCTGGGCGGTGCGCGCGGTGTACGAGGCTTCTGAGGCTATTAGCTGGGTCTCAAATCCTCGTGTTAGCAAAATTTTAGTCAGAATACGTTGTGCAGCATCCAATTGCGGCGCCATGATCGTAGCTGGCACGAAAGCACGAAAGCACCGGCTCTGGTGGGGGATGGTGTCAGACACAAGCGCGTATTCAGTATTGGGGTCAAAACAGTTGTTGTTGTTCTATTGATCATGGAGTCCTTGGACCGTGTCGGTCGGGGCTTATACTTGTGGATGTGGCTAGTGTAGTCTCCACCCTAAGCCACAGGTAATCTCCGTGGCGTTCTATCTTAGAACCCCTGATTTCAACAGTTATCTGACAGATGGAAGAAAGAGGATGAAGCGGGCAGGGATTAACAGTGGGGCAAACAGCCAGTTCTTTTGTTACATTGGTATTGCTCCTTAAGTACCTCTCCGGTACAGGTGTACTCCGCAAAGCCACACAAGCCACAGGTCTACCCCGCAGCCCTTAGTTAACTGAATAACCAGCGACACCCAATTCCACTGTATGTCGTCCCAAGACAGGAGACATTGAGTAGGGTGTTGATGGCTGTGCCGTTGGTCTCGCTCAATGCCGGTTTAGGATATCCGGCAAGGGAATGCGATCATCTAGCTCTTCCACTGGAGTCCACAGCGGAGACCCACTCCCGTAGCTCTCAGCCAGTCTGCCTGTTGCTGTAGGACGGCAGGTCGAAAGACAAGACCGTCGACAAGGACTCGATGAAAGACATGTTAAGACCACAGGGCCGCCACACATTGCGCATAGGGAAGTCAAGTGTTTGTATTTCGAGGCGCTTTAGATATGGTTATGCTTTGGAGGTAATACTGGATTTGCTTGCATATGCTGACGCTATACGATTATAAATAATGAACATCTATTATCACTGCAACATCTTCGTATATTACTATCATAGCACCGATTGGGCGTATACTTAGGGGTAGTACTACCTAGATCATAACCGTGCCCCTCCGTATGCGATGTCTTGCGGTACATAAAGGTGCTACCACGGCTGAGCGGGGAGTCGCCAAGTGTAGCAGTAAGCAACGTTAATTTAAGCGCATCGAAAACGTAGGATAGATTTTATACGGATCTCTGAGCCAGCGCGCCCAGCCACCTTGTGTGGGCGCTGGTAGGCCGTTGTCCTGCGTAGGTGGATGAGTATTCATTTCTGTACGGTAGAATACAATGAATAATTCAGGGGTCAGTGGTCCCCACTCCACTTGGAAACCGTCGCCTTCAAAGCAACACACTGCGATCGGGATTCAAGCCACTAGTTATCTCCATACCTGCGTTTAGGAGAGGAAACACGGCAACGAAGGAGCTCCAGGGAAGCCTGACAATTAACAATGAAGCGGCGTTGTCGCATTGTGATGTAGTGCGGCCATCCATCTCCTAGGGCGTTCCGGCGCTCTGGGTTTCATATCAGGAGGTTAATTGTAGATCATTGGTGGAGACGCATCAACGCGTTAGTGCAGGGCGCCTGCAGCTGACAGGGGTACAGCGTTACAGGACTTGTACAGCCGAAATCGCGGCCCGTCTCACGATGGAGACCCGATCCTAGGCGGCTTTCTTCAAGAATCATTAAATCCGCAGCAGTATGACAATTGAAGTGGCTTATGAGAAAACTACCAGGTGCCTCTGCAACTGTAACTGAAGCTTTTCGTGTTTCCCCATCATAAAGAATTGCCAAGGGTTCAGGCTCAATTGCCCTTGTGATCCATAGAGGCTCCGGAAGCGCCCTCAGATTCGATGGGGCCTGGGCAAGCGGCCAGTGATATACACCGACCCGAAATACATGAGACTGTGCGGCTCCGTGGCAGGAAAACCAATCCGGAAGCGCACCAAGCGTGTCTCGCCTCATTGTCTTGGGCTGAGCGAGGTATGAATTGATTGGAGGAGGTTCTAGCTGACTTCCACAGCGGACTTGGCATTGGCGGTCGTGAGCAAAGAGCATGATGCCCCTCTGCCGAAACATCAGCTGTTAAAGATTGGCTGCCCCGGCTCGCAGCGATGTCGAGCTATAGTTGCATCACGTATAAAGACTCTTTGACGATCAGTGCCTGGGGAGTTGGACTCGGGCAGCACTGCGCTTCCTCTCTCCAAACAGACAGATTCAGATAAAGGCCCTCGTTCCTTACTCAGACAGCATTCGTTATCTCCCGTCTCTATCAAGGATGCAAATAAACCACATCCTCGCGGCTATAGGTCTTGCGCCTTTAGGCCTCGCTGATTCTACTGGTCCCCATTCCTGGTGCGGCATTGGAGCGCCTTCTGAACAAACATCTAAGGACTTAGACTCGTTACGAGCGTTTGAGATAGCCTCGCGACCTTCAGTATGGATTCAGCAACAGAACATCAACATACCTATCCACCTGCACGGTATCCTCGACCCCGATGCCGATTCAGAGTCTATAACCGCCGAGAGTCTGAGAGCCCAGCTTGACGTGATGAACCGGGCCTATGGACCATACGGCATACAATTCACATTGCTAACCATAGACCGGGTCACGGACAGCAGACTCGCAAATTTCAACACTTCGTTCTTCGAAGATCCGGAGGCGGATCAGTATCGCTTGAGCTACCTGAAAACGACCCGCAAGGGGGACTACGGCGAGCTGAACATCTGGCTGTACACCAACATGGGGGACGGGCTAAACGGCGTCTGCACCTTGCCACAGGCAAACTACCCGGTCGAGGAGCTGTGGCGGGACGGGTGCCACGTCGCCGCGGGCACCATGCCGGGCGGCGACAGGGAGGGCTACAACGTCGGCTTCACCGCCGTGCACGAGACCGGGCACTGGCTCGGCCTGCTCCATCCCTGGGGCGAGAGCGACGGCGACTGCGACGGAGCCGGCGACAGGATCGACGACACGCCGCCCCAGTCCATGCCCGTCTTCGGCTGCCCCGCGACTCCGCCGAACTCGTGTCCGGGTCGGACGGGCGTTGACAACGCTGATAACTACATGGACTACGCTGACGACACCTGCTACGACGGCCAAAAGTTCACCGTCGGCCAGCAGATCCGTATGCATAGCAGCTACACCCAACTGCGGTCCGTACGCCATTGATTTTCCCGGAAACTTGACCTTTTTGCGCGACAGGAGAATATTAGACTTCATAGGATCGGCGCATATGGATTATCATCGGCATTAACGGTTTGCATAGCATAGCGGAGTGTTCCAGGCATACTGACTGGCGTTTTGTGTTCTTAATATAGCATGTGCGGGCCATGTTTTAAGCATATTATCTCATTGCATACCGCCCCTGGTGTTGTTGGGATAGGGTTAGAATAGGGGAAACTAGATGGCCCACGCCTCCGTGTATCTATTTTATGTAGCTCGTCAGGCTGCTAGGCTTTTCGTGAACTATGGGATGTTACAGTTATTTTACCTATCCTCGACAGAAGTATGCGAGTGGCCTGGTATTAGGAAGTCGGCCTAAAGAAAAGAGGGTTGCCTTCTAGGGGTTCTCGGACAGAAATGGTGGTAATTCCATTCTTTTAAATCTTCAAGAATAAAATTAAGGCAAGGTCGCACTAACTAACCATTCAGTTGGGGAAAGTTACTGTACCTACTTTATTTGGTCACGTAGGATTTTCATCACGGTGGGGGTGTGTTGCCGATTGATTTGAACGGATAAAGCTGCATCGAGCCTGGGAGGCGAGAAGTGGGCTCGTACAGTACGTTAGCGCATATTGGTTGCTTGCCCTCTAGGGGGAGGCTTTAGCGTAATCGCCGAATCAGCAGCAGGAGCGGCAAAAACGTAAAGAGGCTTCTGCTTGACCGAAGAGGAGACGAGGTTCAGATCGCAGAAGAGCAGTACTATTACAGTCGCTTGCAAAACCGGCTTCCCCTCCTAGCACGCTGCGAGAATTTTCCTGCGCCACTCTTGGCAGCCGCCTTACCAAACTAAGCAGTTGACGTGTCGGGTGTTGATGTACTTCTAGCCAGTTGGCGTGGCACGGTCATGCTAGTGTTGCATCAGCGGCTGCTTCATGTGCGGCTTGATGGCATTCTGCAGTTGCCTTTTTCCTCGTGGCATGAAGGTTCTGTGCAACGGATGGTGTTTTAATAGCCAACAATATTTTGCTGAGAATGATGATATTGCTGGCAAGGCTGAATTCCGAATCTACTATGCATACCTAGTTCGTTAGGGCGTGAAGCTCGGGCCTTAGAGCGGGGTGGGGCCCGTTCCGTTCTCAGCTGAGCATGGGCTCCCCGCAAATGTAATCCCCCCTTCCTGCGTAGCATTTCTGCCTCTCCCCTGCCTGCAGAGTGCCACGCCAACTGGCTAAAAGGCGCGCAGTCACCATACGGCTGGCTTCTTGAAATGGTTCGACGCTGACCACCTTCCCTTCCTCTTCTTCGACATCATGGACCTCTGACGATTCGTCCCCTCCAACTCCAAAGCTGCTGAGCATGGCGCCACCTCGAACGTATAAGGACTACGCGATTGGAGTGATATGTGCGCTGGCGATCGAGAAGGCCGCCGTCGAGGCAATGCTGGACGAACGGCACCCCCCTCTCAAGACCACCCAGGGCGACGAAAACAGCTATACTCTGGGAGCAATCGGGAAACATAATGTGGTCGTTGCTTGCCTTACGGCAGGCATGGTGGGCAACAACTCAGCTGCTACGGTTGCAAAGGACATGCTGCGCAGCTTCCCTATCAAGATCGGGCTCATGGTCGGTGTAGGCGGAGGAGTGTGGAGTCGGAAGGTGGACATGCGACTCGGAGACGTGGTTGTTTGTCAGCCTGACGGAACGCACGGCGGCGTCGTGCAGTGGGACTTTGGGAAGACGGAGAATGGGGGTGTTTTCAAGCGGACCGGGTCGCTGAACAAGCCGCCACGCGTGCTGCTGAACGCTCTGCAAGACATCAAGACCCGGCATATGACTGAAGGCGACAAACTCGCGGAGCACCTATCGAGGATGGCTACGAATAGGCCTCGCATGGCTCAAGCATTTGGATATCAAGGCGCCGAACACGATCAACTCTTCGAGGCTACGTACGATCACGAGAGCGGCGACACGTGCGACGAGTGCGACCAAGACAGGGTGGTTGAAAGGCTGCCTGCCAGAACAGATCCAGCTCCTCGGATATATTACGGCAACATCGCTTCTGGTAACCAGGTGATGAAGGACGGCCTGACGCGAGATCGCATAGCAAGCGAAGAAGGGGTGATCTGCTTCGAGATGGAGGCTGCCGGACTGATGGACAGTTTCCCATGTTTGGTTATCAGGGGCATTTGCGACTATGCGGACTCCCACAAGAACAAGCGGTGGCAGCCATATGCGGCAGCAACTGCAGCTGCGTTTGCTAAGGAGCTACTCAGCGTTGTCAACAAACAGGGGGTAGACGAGCTGGGACCTGCTAGTGAGTGAATTCCCTTTAGATGTATAGGGGCATGAAGAGCATCTCCGCGAGCTTCGAATTATCGCGAACCTAATCTTGTACACACGATTACCGCTACTACATTTTCTAGCTATATTGACCTTCCGGTGGTCATCTGTGATGCACAATTAGCCCTCGACAGTCAAAATTTCACCTTGATCAAAACGTTGCCTTAGACAGACAAGACATGAATGGCTAACTTGATATAAGAGTCTGCTCGCTACCGTACGGGTTTTAGCCTAGAAGGTGTTCCTAGTACGGGCAAGTTCGTAGACCGACCGTCTGACATGGAAACGCTCGAGGGCGTCCTTCTACCCCAATCGCAAAACACGCGACAGAAGAAAGTCGTCCTCTATGGCCTGGGTGGGATAGGCAAGACGCAGCTGGCCGTTGAGTTTGCTAGAAGACATCATCGACAGTTCACTTCAGTCTTCTGGCTTGATGGGAGGAGTGAAGACAGATTGAAGCAGAGCATCGCCAATGCTGCTAGCAGGGTGCCGGAAGGTCAGATCGCAGAAATGAGCAGATCATATTCAAGAAGTGGCAGCGGGGACAGCGACTCTGTCGTGAGGGACATGACGAGCTGGCTGAACGAGCCAGATAATACCGACTGGCTGCTCATCTTCGACAATATCGACCGCGAATGCCAACAGGACGATGCCGACCCTGATGCATATGATGTCCGTCGCTACCTCCCTGGCGCTGATCACGGGTCGATTCTCATCACCACTCGCCTCGCTAGGCTCGGACAGCTCGGTGTTTCATGGAGTTTGAGCAAGGCAAGCGAAAGTCTGGCACGCGCCATATTCCAGGAGTGGTACGGAAAGGACGTTGGTAAGTCTCTATGCCATTTACACGAGCGCTTCCGTGTTTAAGTCAATGCTGATGAACTGCCCCCAGATCCGATCAAGAGCGCGGAGCTGTTGCAACTGCTCGACGGCTTACCCCTAGCGCTTGTACAAGCCGGCACATATATCAGGGAGACCGGCATCGATTTCGCAAAGTACGTGGATTTCTACAAGCAACAATGGAGAGATCTCATGGAGCTACAAGATCGTAGAGGTGCGCCGCTCTATGACTATGGTGACCGCAGTATCTGGACGACCTGGACCATTTCCTTCAAGGCGATCCAGAAGATGAATGAGGCTGCGGCAAACCTGCTGCTTTTATGGGCCTTTCTTGACAATAGAGATCTATGGTACAGGCTACTTGCAGCGGCGAGCGAGCGATCCGCAGTCGTTGCGGAGCAGTTGTCCAAGTGGCTGCAGGACATCCCGAGTAGTAAACTGAAATTCACCGAGGCCGTCCAGCTTCTGCGGAACTACTCTATGATCGAGAGCATGCATGACTCGGCAAGCTATGCTACTCATCCCGTGGTACACAAGTGGGCGCTTTACGCCCAGGATCAAGACCAGCGGATAGGCCTGGCTCGAACGGCAGTTCTTGCGGTTGGGTTTGCCGTGCCAGACAGTTCAACCAGGGAGTACTGGGCTGTGCAGCGTCGTCTACTTCCTCATGCTCATTGTTGTTCGGGATGGATTCTAGACGGTGTGGTAGATACAAGTATCGAGATACACGGGAGGCGTCATAAGGTAGGAGCGGATGAAGAATCCGAAAGGGAAATACTTGATGCCATGGTATGGCTCGGGCTTTTGTACTACGATCAGGGCAAGCTGGGTGAAGCGGAGAAGATGTACCAGCGGGCACTGCGAGAATACGAGAAGGCATGGGGTCCAGAGCATACATCAACACTCGATACGGTCAACAACTTAGGCCTTCTTTACGCGGACCTGGGAAAGCTTAACCAGGCCGAGAAGATGTACCAGCGGGCATTACGAGGG